>JAAAKL020012492.1:0-13000 GCA_010016065.2 Carybdea cf. marsupialis auct. non (Linnaeus, 1758)
TTTTAACTTTTAAGACATAATGAATAAATTTTAACTGTCCTCTTCATAGAAAACCAAACATTATTTTTTATTTGTCACGTCCATGTTTTCATGGAATTGCCCATGTGTAGATGGGGCGTATTGAACCAAGGTTGTTATACATATGCGCCACCAAGTATTATCTCTTCCCTAGTTTCTAATTTTTTAACAGGTTTAGTTGGTGTACAGTCTGTAATGTCCGACACACTCTTATATAATGATATTGCGTAAGAAACTTGAGAAATGTCCAGCCAAAATCTTATAGCATTTATATCGAACGATTTTGTGATTTTCCTGTCATACAGCCTACATTAAAGGTCTGCTTCATTTGAGGCTATCAATTTCTATGTCGCCGCTGCTGCATTTCGATTATAACTTAGTCATTCCACTGCTATCTTCACTAGGATTTTGTATCCCAAATGTAGCTTTTTGTTCTTGAGTGGAGGCATGTCGTTTTTCGTTGCCCAATAGGCGTCCATAAGTTTAAATACGACGAGGAGGCCTGAAGTATATAAAGCATTGGACAGTTAGTGAAAGTTAGTGAAAGTGAACAATATTTTGGAACGGGGGTTGGGGAAACTTTCATATTTCATAGTACTTGTAACTAAGGTATATTACCGACCCAACAAGCTATCATGTGATACTTGCATCAGCTATCGGACATGCTGACGCATCCTGATGTGAACACGGGACTGCATAGCTAGCTTTGTGAGCATGCACAACACCTGGTACTGATGGCCTCCGTGATCTAGTGGTTAAGGAATCGGACTCACATGCCAGAGGTTGAGGGTTCGAATCCCGCCTAGCCCGGTATAAAGACTATCGGTTGGGGAAGGCAACGGGAGACCACCCCTATAAATGTGCTCTCTCCCCAGGACATTGCTCACTCTGGCTGGGCGATAGGATACGCTAGAAATCGAGTATGCCACCAAAAGAAACAACACCTAGTTAATTTTTTGCCTATTAAATGATGTCGATGTGTAGTATGAATAAACAAAAACACTGATACATAACTCAGTATTTGAGGTCAATTTTATGAGATATAGCCCTAAAAGATTTAATTTTGACAAAGGTGCCATTTTCTCTACTCTCGTGGATACAGCGGCAAATTCTGGGCACTGTTCATTCCCCCTAGTCATATGGTAAGGAAAATTTCCCCCAATAAAACATAGCTGAAGAATAGCGTTCTCGCCTACTTCGCTCGCTCGAACAGTCGTTGTGTCCTCGTTTGGCAGTCGAAAGTTAGTAGGAAAAGAGAAATAGACAGAAAAGTGGAAAATGCACCAAGAAATAAAGCTGACAATCGGTTCCACCAGGAGGAATGGATTGGTCATTTTCGTCAAGTAATGAAAAAATCCGTGACATTACCAACACCACCGAAATAAAGCACTCTTGTCATGTGCAACACCTGAAGTACACAGTTTACGTCTTGATAACAACAGCTTACAAAATCAGTTCCTATTTTGTGACTCTGGCAATCCATCGAATTGCTGGGGCAAGTTATCCAAGCTTACTGGCATTGATGAAATTCAATTGAGACGTACTATGATGGACACGAAGAAATTTTTGCAACTACTTTCTCATGTCATCTGAGAAAGTGGGAGCGCCCGGTGAGAACTTCGTTCTCCAATGGGAGATTTTGATGATGATGATTCTCGTGTAATGAATAAAGTTGTTGTTTTCTCTCTTATGGTCAAAAACTGCAGCGAAATTTATGGGTTTTGGAAATGATATGATGAGTAGAGATACGGCATGCATCATCTGTAGGGAGTTTTCACAACAGGTGACGATCCACTAGACGACGACGACATTAGAGAGAGAAGCTTGGGCACTAGTTGACGACGTTGTTCTTGGAATATCAAGGTGTAAAAGGATATATTTGAGAAATGCCAGAAGGTGTCATTTGGAGAAATATAGGGCGGGTTGTTCCTGGCTTACGAAGCCAGTGTTATCACTTCGACATCTTTATGATACAAGTTCCACATCGAATCTTGTGATGAAGTATTGAAATTACAAGAAGTTAGAATGTTAGATGAACTGTTAAACAACGAGTGTACTGTTGGATTCCTTTCAAGAAGGATGACATAGTCAGACTATCCGAGGCATTAGAAATCCTCGGATATTTTACTTGCAACAACCGGATGAAATTTGATGGATTAGAGGCCTCCTGTCTTTGTCTAGAATGACTTAGTTACCCATGGCAATACTCCGGTTTGGTACTGGGATTTGGGAGATCAGTCCTACAGTTGAGCTTGATGTTCAATCGTGTTTTGGAATGATTGTGGCATCTCTTGGGAAAATTCCCTATTGTGACGCATTTGTGTGGGATTCCACTCCTACACATATCGAAACATGAATCCACATTTTGTGATATTTAAGTAGACGTAACAATGATGAACCACATACTGGTATTTCTTGTTTTTTTATTCGGCAACGTCGACCGTGTTTGAAAGATGGCAAAAATGAAGGGTTATCCATGTACCTGATCAGGTATTGAGCATCCGCCCGACTTCGATAATGTAGAACCGAACTGCCCAACCCCGTTATTTGACATGGCAGCTTCGTGATGACGTCATCATCCTATTTAAGTTGTGTAAGACTTGTAAATAATATAAGTTGCTTATTTACTTCATGTACTGTGGACAGCAAATTAACGCATATATATCTATAAGTATAGGAAAGGTCTCACCAAATCCGTTAGTGCAGCGCTGAAGATTTTCTCGTGATAAACCAGACCTTGTTTTCAAATGATCAACAACTTTTTTTTTCTCTCCATCTCTCGTCCACTGAATCGACTATCTTTCTTATTTTAACAACAATAACATAATCTGTCACTCCATATCCGTCTCTTTGTATACAACGGAGTGCGAAATATCACACTCCTTTACAAATAGCTTGTTCTCTGATGGAGACGAGATTGACCACTAGAGACTCACTGGAAACTTTGTTGTTAAACTTTGAATAAAGTCAAACTTGATAGTAGATATTTGCAGAGGAGAGAAACCAGAGGAGATTTTAATGGAGAAAGACTTTAATTATCACCTTTTGTGGTTTACGTAAGCAGATCAATGAAATCCTTTTATGATTTCATTTTGGTAAAGTAGAGATATTGATAGTACTTAACTTTAAACTGGTGAGCCCGCTTTGAAACATTATGTTGCTTGACTTTTATCAATTTTGTCTCGTTTTCATCTGGTTTATTGTTGCTGACATTTCGTCAATATTCTCACATAACCATGACAATACCTGCCACAACTGAAATACTATCAACTTCTCTCTCTTATCAATTTCTTTGCACAAATACACTAGAAGACAAGAGGTATTTCTGGACCGTCTTCCTTCAATCATATAACTGGTTCTAGCCCCAACAAGTGAGACAATGACAGCTGATCAACTGGCTTACATAGCTGGCACAATTTTGGAAGTCTCCTCTTCCTCCCATACTCCTTCCCTGTCTGCCATCTGTGCACGTAGTCCCTCTCAAAGGGAGGTTAAGGTCGCTGCCCTTACAGTCAACGTGGCACAGCTATCTGACAAAGTCGACACCCTCGCGTTGGCTTTGAATGCTCCTTCTCGCTCTACACACTTTACACGTCGCCTCCTCAGTCGGGGCCGTAGCCCTGCTGAGTGTCTCTGGGATGCTGAACCACCCCCTGTGCCAGTGGTGGTTGTTGTTACTATGGCCGCTATAGTGCTGACCCTCAAGATTGTGTACCACCATGCACTTTTGTTTACCCGCAGTCACCAGTACAGGGTAACGAACCCACCAGCAGCTAAAGGTAACGGGCTTTGCAGGGTCAACGCCTAATTTCCTTGGGTTTTTTCGTTTTCGATCGAACTACTGCTACGCGTTTTGACACTCATGCTGGAACCGAAGTCTGCGCCACACGTCACTTTCAAGATCTGTAGGCCAATGTTGAACTCCGGGCTGTGTTTCAAGGAGAGTCGCTTCCCACGACTTAACCAAAACGCGCACTGGTTGACTTGCATCTTCGGATCAACTTTTGTCTGTCAAGAGTTTTTCTTTAAGTTGATTTGGATCGAAAAAAATACCGTAATTGCTTCACTGACACCGATAGAGAAGAACCGCTCCACGTCCCCTTAACACCTACGCTTCCTCGCTTCTTTGACTTAGTCCACATAAATAAGTAACTTCAAAGCTGTCGCCGATACTCATTTTTCTGGATTTGTGTGATCACTCATGTGGATGAATAGGATGACTTGATTCCATTTTGTCAAAGTTATTCTGTTTAACGTTTTCTATGATGTATATACTAAATATATACTTCTAATACCAAGTATCCCATTTGTACTTTATGGCCCACGACTCGACGCTCACTCACGGAAATGGTCTGCGGAAACAAATGCTTCAGAACCACTGGTCGAAAACCTTTACTTGTGTGGAGTAGATTTTCTTCCACACAAAACAAATACCATGCCGTTACATTTTACGGTTGTTTTGGTATCGTCATCTATGTTTCCGATCGACTAAAATAGATATTTGATTCTCCTCGTTTTTAGTGTAGATACCGTCTATCTAGTACTTTTGATGTGCTATTTTCTTTTATAAAAGCCCAAATCCAGTGCAATTTACCATCTACGAAGTTTTGCTCTGCAAAATGTAACCCCCTATGGCGCCGTTTTCTTACCCTGTTCCTTTTGCGACGCCCCTAGGGGCGGCACAGCACGCTTGAGAAAGCATTCATGTAGACGATGAATAAAAATATATGCTTTTCAAGACTCTTTCTTTCTCTCGTTCTGCGCTTTCTTCCTTCCTTTCTTTCGTTCATCCTTTGTTCTTTCTTTCCTTCGCTCATTCTCCCTCCCTTTCTTTCTTTCTTCCTCTTCTTCCCTCTATCTTTCGTTCTTTTTGTGTTCTCTCTGTGTTCTCTCTTTCCTTCTTTTTCACTTTCTTTCTTTTTCTTTCTTTCTTATTGCTTAATTTGACAAGCAGCCAATGTTCACACAACCAAGAAGAATGACGACTTTATCTGATTACATTAAGATATTTATTCCTTAGACGTAGTATCTTCCGTTTCCTTAAAAGTCGGCCTTGCGTTTGTTTCGATTGTTTGCTAATTCACGTCCCTTTAATTTGCATCCGGAAGTTGAACCATTCTGATAAGAGTGACGTCGAGAAAGCACGAAATGTGTGATGACTGTCACCCTCGGTTATTTTCATCCATGAGTGACCGCACCTTGCCTCTTGGTTAGATTCCAGCTCTCGAAACAAATTTGAGGCCGCCCTCTTGAATGTGCCGATTTAAACAAGGTGCCCATATGGAAACGACACTTCTCGCTGGACTTTTCTAAATTATTTTGCTTAATTCCCCGAAACTTGATTAACGGGCCTTTTAACGTTAGCTTCTGATCCGATTTGGGTTCGATGTGTTTGTGTGTGTAGTGGGGAGGAGGTCTCATACACGGAAGAGTTACCTTGATAGTGTAATAGATATCTCGTTTTTTTACAAGAGGGCCTCTTGTAAGGTCCTATAATATCTTGCAGACAGCGCCTCGCTAGATTTTGTAAGCAGTGAGTGCGCTGGTACTGCTTCAAGCATATATTTATACAGAGAGCGAGAGGCATGTTGGGTAATGGGGCTGTTAAATATGAAGTGAATGAAGGATATAACACAAAAAATCAAAGTGTTTGGTGACCTGTGGAGGAATTGGGGGCTGGGCGAAGGATGACAACTGTATAATGGTAAAAAATAAGTTTTAAAGCGACGTACCTTCATGTGTTGGTTTACTGTATTCACTCAAGATTACAAAATCATTTTCTTAACGTGAAACATTTACTGAAGTGCGTAGGGGAGGAAGGAAATGACCGAAAGTTGTATTAGTTTGCACTTGATGATTTTAGGAAATAAAGTAATGCAATGAAAATCAGTGTTATGTCGATGTTATTTAAATTATCTGGAAAGATTCCCCGATGTGATATGTATTTTGCTTGAACAAAGCTGTTGCTGGAAGGCGCGTTTAGGACACACTAGCACTTGATGGCACATCCTTGGAAGCATTGCCATTCATTTTCGTATTGGGGTCTTCGCTAGATATTTGCACACCAGAGGCCATCTTGCCACAGATTAAACCAATTGGAGTTTTATGAAATATTTGATTTTTTTAACGTGCGTGCTGAAGTCATACTTTAACCCCAAGAACGGATTGTGTTCCGAGGGATATGCATTTTCCGCGAGGCTGCTAGTTATTTGTCATAATTTCGTGAAGTCATTATCTGACTTTTTTGTGTTTGGTCCTGCATGCGGGCTGTGCTCATCCCAGACCTCCCTTTCGCCTATCCTTCTCTTTATCGCGCCATCATTCTGTTTTCCCTTCGGTTGCACCTGCCTCGGGAAGAACGTATGCGTGGATGATAATTTTCTTACAATCTGTAGTTCTCTTCCCTCTCCTTGTAAGTGAATCAGATCATAGTTAAGTTGAACAAGTTCTTTTGAAAATGGCGAGTGAAAGGGATCAGTTAGTACAAAAGGCAAAACTTGCGGAACAAGCTGAACGGTATGATGACATGGCTTCGGCCATGAAAGAGCTAACGCAGAGTGGTCAGGTGCTTAGCAATGAGGAGAGGAATTTGCTATCAGTTGCATACAAGAACATAGTAGGAGCAAGACGTTCGTCATGGAGGGTTATTTCCAGCATAGAAGGTAAATCAACAGAAGATGCAAAGAAGGCTGAAATGGCAAAAGAATACAAGATGAAGATCGAGGCAGAACTTGCAGAGATCTGCCATGTTGTTCTCTACCTCTTACGGGAATACTTGATCAAAGACACTGTCGAACCAACCAACCAAGCAGCGGCGGAGGCTGCTGTTTTCTACCTCAAAATGGAAGGGGATTACTTCAGGTATCTAGCAGAAGTAGCATCCAGTGACGAGCAGAAGAAGGATGTGGTCAATCGTTCTCAGGAAGCATACCAAAATGCCCATCAATTCAGTTCAGCACACTTAGCAGCAACACATCCTATCAGGTTAGGGCTGGCTCTCAACTATTCAGTCTTCTACTATGAAATCAAAGACGAACAAGATGAAGCTTGTAAGTTAGCTAAGGAAGCGTTTGACAAAGCCATCTCGGAGTTAGACAGTTTGCCAGAAGATAGTTACAAGGACAGCACTCTAATAATGCAGCTTTTGCGAGACAACCTGACGCTCTGGACCAACCATACTGACGATGATGCCGAGGGAAATTAGGCTAAAGGAGCTGGAAATCTTAATCAACTCATCAACTCACAGACAGTGTTCATCTTAGGCAAGACATAAAACAATTTGTTGATGATACGTTTGACCGTTTTGTCAGTGATACACATGATGGAAAGGTAGGAACAAGGTACAACAAAAGCATAGTTGAAAGGTAAAAATGAACCATAATCGTTGAACTTGAGAACTTACCTACTTCTGCATTTACACCGCATGTGAAACATAGTTGTTGGAACTCGTATTACGGGTTATTCCATTCTTAGAATGTCAACTACTGGACAGAATATCGATGAACTGAAAGTATATCTTTGTCGTAAGTATCCATACAATTGCACGATGCCTTTCATAACTATTTTATGGATTCATTCTGCCTTTAGATAAGTTGACTCCCTACCTTTCAGTTCATTTGTTGTATTAAAGTGGACTCCGAACAATAAGATGTTTTTTATGAACCTCGCTTTACAGGCCGTGACTGGAATTGAATTAGTTTTCCGTCGTATTTTGACCTTGGGCTTGTCCAAATTGATTCTGATTCATTTATTTGTGCAGATTATCTTCTGTTGCTAAGCTAACGTGTAAGGATAGGATTTTAAAACCTGGAAGATCGACTATTGATAGCTCAATGCGCCAATATCGAGGCATGTTTCCGTGAGATAGACAAGGAAACCCTTCGTTATTTTGTGAAGACCAGACGTATATTTGTGAGGTAAATAGCAGTTGATGCTACCCTGAGATTTCAAAATCTGTTTTGAAATCGCCGTGTTAGACAGACTGGGCTATTCTGGGAGTTGGCATGCTTCCTGGTGTCTATCAATGATTCGTACCCCTCCCAGTCTACCATCTGGCCACACATCGTTGTTTCTGCGAGTTATGTGTACTGAATAGAACTTATATCTTGTGTGCTGCAGGAAACCGAGAATTACCTTAAAAGATTTTCAGATTTTAGCCTTCTGTAAGTGATGTTAACTCGCAGCATTGCAGATGTCTGAAAAAGCCCTTTAGAAGCTCTAGGAAAAATGTGAAGTCGAATAGGCTTGATCTTGTAGGTCAGATAAGTTGTATGTTTATGAAGGTTGACGCTACATCAGACCTGCGTTTTTCGGATATATTATACTCTTGCTTTAATAAGGAAGATGCAGTTTTATGAAAGTGATGCACAGGATACTAGAATGGTTAGGAAAGCGCATAAAACTTCCAGTCAGGCCATTGATGAGTTTAATAATCAAGACGAGATTGGAGGGCTTTAAAATGTCGATCAAGATCCTCGTTGAAACTCCTTTGAAATTGCCGGGTTTCACTGCTTGGTGCAAGCCCCATGTTATCCTTTAACAGGCCAGGCCATAATAAGCTCCGTGGTAAGATAAAATTCACGTCTGTCTCCTAATTTGAATGAATGCCAGGGTAGCCGTTCCTCTACTTTTGGCCACAATTTGTTTCTGCACTTGTCTGGCAAGTATATATGTTTGGGATGAGCTTTCTGAAGAGAACAAAGTGCAGGTCGACTTCCCCTCGCGTGACCGGTCATTTCTAATGGCGGGTTGCATTCTCTCGTAGAGAAGGTGCAAGCTTAAGTCTTTTTTTGTCGAGATGTGTTGAAGGATATTCTTGTGTATATATAGGAAGGCTTTAGTTCATGACGTAGACCTTACGCATTACATGGGATTGAGACAGACACGTCTTTCGTTTGGGTTCATACAGACCGCGAAACATGGGGTAAGGAAGGTACGAAAGCATGGCTTGAAGCGTTGGTTGCATATAGATATATATTTCAAATACGATGAACAAACGGGGAAAGAAATTTATGAAACACTATCTGCAGAATTGCTAGAAGCCCATGAATTGCGAAATGGAATATGTGTGAACCCTCTTTGCGGTAGTATCGGAGTTTAGGATGTGACTGGAATGTGTATTATGTAGAAGTAGGAACTTTGTTGATAATGTACGCCTTGTTGTCCTGTTTCTTCCATTATCTTGCTTATATAAACTTTAGCTAATGACATGTAATGCGCTATGTATTGATTTTTCATTTTCATGGAGTATACACTTGACTTTCACACTACCAGGAAGTGTATTACAACAACTCTTATAATCTAATCCTAACTTGATATCAAAGCCAGGCATTTTGGGCACCGAAGGGACTTTCCATGTGTCATATTCTTGTTGATTATCACATATAAAATGATTACACTTCTTAAAAGGTGCGGTCCTTGTAATTCTCCAAAAGAGCAATTTTGTGGTTCAGTTAAGAGGCAAGAAGCTATATATAAGAAAGGATTGCAGTATTGCATCATCAGTTCAATTTTGTAGTATCTAATCTCTCTACTCGATTCTTTTTTGTTTTTGCCTTCCGTAATGGTGAATGAAAGCAGCATTTGGTTTATCGAATTTCACTTTTCAGGGTGAAGTACTAAGAGAAAGTATTCAAAAAGCTTCTGCCAGTTTTATGCATTTACATCATCTTCCTTGTGTTGATTGATTTCAAGTCAAATTACCCCGTTAAGTAACATTGAAGTGTCAAAATCTTAACGAGTTTTACTTTTCAGTGAATGACCATCAGATACATGTAAGATTTTTGCAGAGCTCTCTGTCAAGGAGCTCAATATATTTGGCATCAAGTCTATTTTGTTTGCTTGCATGCATTTGACTGTTTCTGGAAATTGCCTTTCAAGCCAGCCAGGGCTTTAATAACTAACTCTCTTTTCTCTTATATACTTCCGTATCACTTCGTCCCATGTTTTCTTTGGCCTTCCACCACCTTCTGTACTTAACTGCTCTACATCTTCTAATCCAAGCACTAGCATCCACGTTCATTATGTGAGTAAACAAGTGATGTTCTGTAACGATGCTTTACAAACTGAATCATTACTATAGTTCATCAGATGTATCTCCATCTTTAAGGCTTGCATTACACATTGTATCTTTTCATCAGTTCCCGTACAGTTTAGTTTGAATACACAGGAGAAGTTTTAGTAGATAGTAAGGTAGCATTCGTTAAGTCAGTGTTCTGCTTTTGACCGGTAAACATGTGATGGTTATCTTTGCATTATTTTCCAATTATTAAAAAATATTATTCCTTACCAAGTTTTATGTTTTAAAGAAGAGCATAAGACATGACACGTATCATAGCTAGGTAAAAGGGTTACATATTTGCCTTTAACTTATGCTATCTTGTACATTTCAAGTACCCTACATGTTTCTCACCTGTGGTAAGGGACTGAAGAGTATGAAATGATATGACCACACCTGTTAAGTGATAAAATTTAGACACACCAAAAATGTCCACAGTGGCCATTTTTTAAACTGTGGATTGTTGCTTTGTGTCAGTAAGGGCTATTATTTTTCCTTCTAAAGCTTATTTCTTCCCTCTTTTTAAAAATCCTTATTTCTTCCCTCCCGTGGGTGCTGTTTGCCAGAATATTAACCATTGGTTTTTTGTGGTCTGTTCACATTTTTTTGTTGGTCCACTTATTGACAAAGAAGTTCTTGCAAATGGGTAATTCCAAGTCAAATCATCCAAATTTTGAATTGGATGACACCTGCCAAATTCCGATCTTTCTGATATTTACACCAGTTATTAAGACCATTATCAATAGTAAATTCTCAAAATTTGAAGGACCAACTCACAGTCGTTCTCATATTGTCACCTCAAGCTTCAGCATTGATGATCAAAATATTCTTCTTTGGAGAGTTAACTGGAATAATATTAGTATCTGGTACCATCATGAACAAGTATTTGGTGCAGTATTTAAGAGAATGGATCAAAACTGTTGTAAAATGTTGACACATCACAAGATGATAGTGAAAGGGAGGTGAAAGAGATATGGTACTGACAATGGCAACAGCTCTGAAAGGAAAAGGTTTCAATGATCAAAGTTTGCATGATGCATCAATGTGAAATCTGTTATGGGGAAGAGGCCATAAGAGGGTTTTTAGATGAAGAGTTGGTTGATATGGACCAAGATTCTGAATGTTATTATTCACAGTGGGAAACTACAGACCATTGTGTGTTGTGAACACTGACTATTACAATTCAGGGATACAAAGATATATTACTTTAAAATTTTGCACTTGCACTCACTGAGCATTCATACTTAGCCAAATGGCAGACTCAATTTTTAAAATCAAAGAAAGAAGATCCTACTACCAGTGTAGCAATAGTACTGTGTGACTTTGAAGAAGACTATTTTTTTTCGTCCAGAAAGAAATCCATAGTTTTCATTGGACCAAATAGTGTTGCTACCCAGTTGTTCCTGGGCAGTTAAAATAGGATTCCTTTTACTTCATATTGAATGATAATGTATGTACATGACACAAATTCTTTAAACAAGGAATTTGCTTTAATAATACATGAAAGAGCACAATCCACACCGAAAAACAAGCTACATTTCTGATGGTTGTGCTGGATAGTACAGGAATAACAAAAATGTTTTTAATATGTCTTTGTTAACAAGACTTTGGCCTTGATGCAGAAGGGGTCTTACTTGCAACAAGCCATGACAAGTCCCCATTGGTAGTTCTGTAAAAACACATCACAAAAAAGAAGCTTGCAAAGTCTGCTAGATGAATAAACTCTTGATTACAAATTATCATTTCATGTGTGTAAACAAGAGCTTTCAGGAATCCACCTGATTGAGATTGGGGGTGGTAGAGGCGACAGACTTGTGACCAAAACTTGAAAAGTGCAGCCACCATTTCACCCCTCTTTCATAAGCCATGCTAGATTATTAAACATACCAGTGAGGACCATTTGTTGTTTTGTTGTTGTTGTTGTCTTTTAAATCCTTCACCCAATACAAGGCAGGGTTACCACTTCAAGGTATTGAGTTACTTTGAAAGAAGCAGAAATAGAAAGTAAAACAGAGAAATAGATGTAATTAAAGACAAGAAGATATTAAATATCTCCGAGAAGATTGTTGTTGGCATTAGATTTAAAAGTGTCAAGATCATAAATAAGAGGAAAGCAGTCTGAAGACAGAGAGTTCCAGATCTTGGCAGTCCTATGGAAGAAACTGTTAGCATAGAAATTTATGTTTGTTGTAGGAATACAAACAGAAAATTCATGCAGAGATTCAGCATACCGAGTGGACCTTAACCTGATGGGAGGGGGGGGATTTACTTTAATTTGCCAAGTATCACTGAGATAGTATACCTAACACCATCTTCTTATGTGAGTTATGTATATGATGGATTTTGGTAGATTGGAATGGTTTGTTCTCTACACACAGATGAAAGTGATGTCAAACTTTTCACCCTCATGGACCATGAAAATCTTTTAACTGGTCATCTCATCCTGACTCATGTTATGTTCCACTAAAATATGTACTTTGCAAATTTTCTCCTCCAACAACATCTAATGGGCATTCTTATCACAGATCAGACAGTGATTTTAGAAGTATCTTTTCATGATTTAATGACCATAAAGCATGCTGAAGTACTTACAAGTACAGTTCTACATTCTTGTATGCACTATAGCAAAGTATCTTCATAACAAACTTAGTAATGAGATATATGGACTACAGGCACATACAGCGAAAAGCATGTATCAACTTTATTTATTGCTATTTGCTTTTGTCTGCAGTTGGATTTTTCAACATTTGGTGTGATGATTGGTTTGTTTTTGCTATCATATTATTTACAACTTTTCTGGGTTGACATGAAATATGTTGACAAAGGGGTTTCTTTCTTTGGATTACCAGTATGAAAACCAATAACGTTTTTAAATTTTTGGAATTTCAGAACTTAGAATTGTATTTTAGGAAGGAATCGAGAACT
>JAAAKL020012493.1:0-12999 GCA_010016065.2 Carybdea cf. marsupialis auct. non (Linnaeus, 1758)
TATTGTTAGGATAACGTACAGACTAAAGTTGTAGGATCTGTATTTATGTGACATCTCGTAATGGAGCGGTTCATAAAGTTCAAAGCTTGAACACTCTTATCTTAACTCCCCTCAAATAAATAATGGAATCAAGTAGCGATTTAATGTTCAAGGCAGTCATGTTATGTTGTATTTTCTCGATTAATTGAATCATCAATTGGAGACTTAAAAGTGATAGAAGTCCGTGTCTCTTCTGCCCAGTTAATCGATTAGTCAAATGAGTACCAAAGCTGCATGATTTTCATCTTTCGTATGGTCACTTAAACAGCTGGCCCGCTGATGTTTAAAAGTTCACAGCATCCATCCTACGTTTGCCAAGTCAATCGAGAGGTCACTTAATGTTCACAGCGCCCTTCTTAGGTCTTCTCAGCTAATCGATTTGTCAACTAACGACCTGACTGAAGCAAAACTGAAGCAGTGTATACTATTGATAAGATTCGCGTTCCTTACTATTAACTTCAGGTACAGGGTGATGTACCTTCAAGTTTTGCAGTGGCATGTACAGGTTTCAGATTTGTGTATCTGAAGAGAATATCTGGGCTAAACGATACTTAAGTTAAGTTCAGAACGTTCCTAGGAATCTGCGACGTGTAATTTGGCTGGTAAAATGAGGCCCTCCGAACTTCCGATAGTGATATTCTGTGACCACTTTTAAATAGCTTCATTTCAGACTCCATGCATAATTGCATTTACAAGACAGTTTTTAAATTGGCCAGATTATAGAAATGATTGATCCAGCAAGGCAACGACCAATCATGTTAAGGGATTACTTGGCTCAGGCCAGACCCTATTATAGTTTCAGTAAGACTCGGTATACTGTTTGTTAGTCACTTGTGATTAGCTATACCAAATGGCGATGGGCGGGTCATCTCTTCAGAAGAACTGACAACAGGTGGACAACTCGACTCACGTCATGTAGACCCAGAGGCTACACCGCAAACCGAGGGCGCTAGAAAGCGAGAAGGCGAAATTTCGTTGAGTAATTACACGAAACAACACACTGGTAACATTTTACTCACGGCTTAAGACATTTTGCAGACATTGGAGAAGGCCTACGGCCAACAGCGGACTTATGACACCTGATGATGCTTAGCTATTGTTGTTATTTCTCTATTATTGAGTGTATTGCATACTCTTATGTATTGAAGTTGTATAGTAGATTCCATTTTGGGCTGATAATGACCATTGAGACGGCGGAAGGCTTTATTAGAAGTGAATTTAGTAGAATATAAGGACACAATACAGCGGTAACACTTTTTCTTCACGCCAATAACCTTATCTTCGACTTCCAGTTTATTCACAGATTAGCCATCTTAGCTCGCAGTACAGGGCAAGGCGGTGCGCTTGCAATAACAATAATCCGCTCTGTGCCATGGTACTATGACGTCAGCGCCAGTCTTAATTACGGATCCCAGTATATTTTAAGATCGGCTTGGGAACAGTAGGAGGTTAAGCTTAGCTTAGGTAAGAATGGCTTCCTTTTTCAGATACTAGTGTCTGTTCAAGAAAGGAGGTTTTTAACAGTATAGAAGCAAAACTCTTGTGGGTTGGATGTGGTAGCTGTGAATAGTTCGTCCTGAAAGTTAATCTTGGCGAATTTTGATTACTGTTACAGCTGCCAATGAAAGTATTAGAAAAGTAGTGTGCTCTGTATTGGGGTTTAAAGTCGCATTGAAGGGTAGTAACAAATTTGAAGCGGGTTGAGGTGCTGAGGAATGAGGGGTGTTATGGGATGTGGGAGAAGGTACGGGTTAAGTTGTTCTTTCTAAGGAGCGTACGTCGTTCAAAGGAGAAACAATTAGAACAAGTAAATAGTCTTAGGCAGTTTAATTAGAACTTAACCGTTTACCCCCCATCTGTCAAGAGTTACTTAAATTTGACCAGGTTGGTGGTTGATGTTGGATATTCGACCCTGTGAAAAACTAATCCTGAGCAAGCTTAAGCTTCTTCGCTTGTAAAAGAAAGGAATCGAATCTTCGACAGAGTCTTCGAAATAATCTTCGAAATAGTCTCCGAAATAGGCTGATAATAACCATTGGCTACGTCTAGCTATGTACCTTTTTTCACCAATCTATCTATTCTTATCTGTTTTTTTGTATTAGGAAATTATGGACCGCAAAAAGAAAGACTTGTTACCAAAGATGCAAGTGGGGTTCATCGAAGCTGTATGCCTTCCTGTTTACGAGGTAAGAGCAATAGAGCCGTTACTGCAAGACCCTTAGCCTGATCAGTAACCCGACTAGAGATGTACTTCAATAACGGGGATGTTTATCAGACTATAAGAGCCCATAGAGGTAGAACATATGTACGAGGAGACTCGTATGTGGCATTGTCAGATTGTGTCCGGATTGTATCCGTATTATATCCCGCTATGTTGAACTATTGCTAGTTTGTCTCCGGCATACACAGTGGGTTAAATTTTTTTGTGTTTATAACTTGTGTTTATAACGTCTCCTGGTAATTTATTCGTCGAGACTTTGTTAATTATGCAAATATTTTGGAGTCTGGAACAGAATTGGTCTAGTTGCACATCTGTTATGCAGAATACAAAATATCAAAATACGAAGAAGGTCACAAGTTGACAATTTTTATTTAAACTGTTTTTTAAACATAAAAATAACAATAAATCATGAACGCATTATTTATAGTGGGTTTTGGGTGGATAAGTTGTCAAGGTGTTATGGGCAGAGATTGTGTTATGATGCTAGAAGTAAGTTATTCAGGCCATAATTTGCGACCTATGCTCTTCTCTCTTTCCAGAGCCTAGCGGATCAATTTCCTTATCTTCGAGTCCTCGTCAATGGAGTTGTAAACAACAGATCACATTGGCAAAAACTGGCGGATGATTACGAGAAAAACAGCAATGCAGTAACAGGTATTTGACTGCCTTTAACTCTTTTTTTTTTGTCATATTGGGAGGGCTAATGCAAAAACTATTACTACTCAGCTCCGTCATGTGCGTTGAAAACCTACAAATCATCGCGTCATGCAAGCCGTACATCATCAACCTCTCCAAGTAGTCAGTCTTTGTCACTTAATTTACTCACGTTTCCATAACGTAACTACGAATCGTCCGTAAAGTACCCAATCACTTTTTTAGTTACGTTTGATTATTAAAAGTGACACCCAAATAATTTCTTCTGTTCGTAATGATAGCTGTTGCTGCCCTCAACTCTGATATTGACAGCCCCCGTTGTGGATCGCGTGTGAGCGTGGCTTCGTGTGATGGACTCTTGTGCGAAGGTAAGCCGTCGGTTGAGTGGTGAGCGTAGAGAATCTCTGTAGTTGGATATTGTTGATGTACGAGTGGTTGATAGCGAAATTTTGTCGTCTAAGTCTTAGCTGTGTAAGAGTACAGTTTTCGGTATTCACCAGCGAAAGCTTTAATAGAATACGTATAGATTATTATCAGTTTTGCCTGCATTACATTCCTGTGGGATATCAGTTGCAATAGTTGTCATTCTGACTTTAGCTGTTAATGAATCAGACTGTTATATCTATGGCCCTAAATGGGTGCGGAAAGATTGCTGTATAGGTCGCTTTCGTTATGGTTGCGCAAAGAAGGTTGATGTAGTGAATGGGTAGCTATGCCCCCCTCTCCAAAATCGGACGCGATACAGACAAATTTCGATCTTTGTCGCCCATTTTATGGCTAGATGAAACACGGTTTGTGATATTTATCGCTCACTGTGATACGAATGGTGTTATTTGACATTCAATATGGAACTGGATGAGGCACAGACTGTGATATCTATCGGCAATAGCGTTGCTGAATGACGTTATTTGTAGTGAATAGGTAGCTAAGCCCCCTTCTCCAAAATCGGACGCGATACAGATAAATTCCGATCTTTGTCACCCATTTTATGGCTAGATGAAACACGGTTTGTGGTATTGATCGCTCACTGTGATACGAATGGTGTTATTTGACATACAATATGGAGCTGCATGAGATACAGATGGCAATATATATCGGCCATGGCGTTGCTGAATGACGTTGATGCTTGTTTTCCCCCAAGTAACTATGTGCATGGCTGTATGTCAGGAACTTGTTTACATCTGTGAGCAGAAAGCAGGGTTATCTGTTCAACCTCTTGTGATTGTGATTAGGTCCCGCCAAGATGACACGCTTGTGATATTCCTGGGTGTTGAAGATACAGTCCGCTGCTCGAGTCAGAATTTCTCATTATTATACTGTTCTCCAATCAAAGTTAGTTTTCTGTACTGAAGTGTAGGTCTTTTCCTTGATTCCAATATGCGACTGAAAGTTGTGTGTTTTTTTTTAAAAGTTTTGCTCTCGTTCGCTTTGTTTTGCGTATTTTAGTAATTCTTTGTCGTAAAATGTCTGATAAGAGATACATATAGTTTAATGTAGTTATTTACTTAGGCATGCTTGTGTGTTTGCGAGTTGTTATCATTCCAACATGAGGCACTCACAAGGTGTTACGCCTGTGAAATAGTAAGCTTATTAGAGAGACTAAAAAGTGCTTGTGAGTTTATTTGGGTTCGTACTTATTTATCCTCGCGAGTCGTCTTCTCCCAGTTTGAGAGAGAGGGCGGTGTTACGATGTTGTAACTTCCGAAGTGACTGTTAGGAGTTTACTTGAGGCGAAAAGTGTGATTAAGGACTAGAAACAAGTGTTAGAGTCCGAGCTGAACGAACACCCTCGTAAGTAGCATAGCACGTAATACTTAGAGATGCACTTAATATAGTAAAGCATAATTTACCTAAATATATTTCATGGCCCTGTTACTCTGGTTCATCTCTTTCGTAAGTGTTATTTTTGGCGGCCGTTGTCACTCATTACAGGCTTTCAACTTGTCAGATAATGAAAGTCAATACTGTACCATGTTTTCGTACCAAATACTTGACATAAGATTTTTCTTTCATCATTCATTTGTCGAACTGCGGATCTCTTTTGCTGTATAATGAGCGGAAATCTCAAAAACATAGCTATCGTTTGTGGATACCGTTTTTAGGGATGCAGAGAGCATCCTACAAGAACTCTACTGTTGCTTGCATTGAGACCATTACATTTAGCATGGTCACTGTCATGATAATTTTCCCAAGGCCTAAGCAATTGTCTCTATCGGTAATATCTTTTCATCGCAACCACACATAATCATGAGTGGTATTAAAACGGGATCAAACAAGATGGTCTCTAACCATTCGGGCTGTATTTCAACCCATGCTTAAAACATGCTTGACCGAAAAAGTTCCGCCTGGAATTTTATAGTGGTCTGTGTGACTCTTACATTATGCTGTTGTATTAAGTGTTGATCAAATGCAGTTTACGAGCTGTCCATTTTCAAGGATAACCAACGATAATGGATTAGTCTTGTGGGTGTACATGACTTCTGTGTTGTCTTTCTGACTGACAAGATGTTGGAAAAAATTGCTTCTCTCCGTTCACTCGATGGCTCGATGTCGTCGCCAAAGATCTGCGATCCTGTGTAGTGCCTCTATCTCAAGCGGAGCAGCTGGATGCCGATCGTCAGCACTGGAGAGCACTTGTGTTTCAAGTTGGCTCTACGCACCGCACGGTGCTCGAGTATTAGTGAGTGAGTTCAAATATTTGCGTTTTCGTGTCCTGCATGATAATTTGGTCGTCAACAATATTTCCCTACAAATCTTCTGGTCAGTATTTACAACGCCCTCTTAAGGGTCCTGTCGTTGTACTATCCCAAGAACGTAGCATCATCTGTCATTCTATACTGCTACGGCATAGTGCAAAGAAACATGAGATATCTGCCTGCGTGTGTTACAGTGTTTCATCGTGCTGAAAGCTTGAAATTTTCATGTTCAGTCAGCCTTTCAGTATTTCAACTAACACTATTTTGGCCTCCCTCAAAGCGGAGTTTTGTCACTTCGCCAGGAGGTGAAGAGAAATGATTTTGTTGTATATGCGACTCTGTGTTCTCTTCAGATTTCGTCCTCTCAAATATCTACTTGTTTTATTACAGAAACGGTCTGAATCGTAAGGTTTTGCAAAGTTATAGTTTGGAAATCAAATCCAAGCAAATTTGTTTTAAAATGCGCGCACCGGAAGTAGTGGTTCGTGAGCAACGTTTACAGATTTTGACCATCGTTAGAGATGATACCATGTTTGTTTGGAATTGAATGAAGCTGCAAAGATATAACTCGCAAAGTAGAACTCATTTTGTCATTGGTGTTAATTTATTGGAAGTTTTATTTTATTGAAAGTTCAAAGTAACTTTGTGGGCTGTCTTTATAAAAAAGTTCCCTCACTTTTTGGCATCCAAGGAGAAGCAATATTTATATATATTTGTGTGTGTCTGCAGTCTTTCAAATGCATCCTTTTCGTAAGTTGGTTCCTCCAGCTCGCCTTTGAGACTTATGAAGTATTGCATCCTTTGCTAAGAGTGTTTGATCTTTTGCAAGTTTCTGACCTCAGCTTCGTCTCGCAGCCCCCTTGCCGCGGCCATACTGTTCTAGTGACTTCTTGTCGTCCCTATTGTCAAACATGTTGTTGACATGTAACGGTTTCTTTGCGCCGTCTTATAATGAAAAGGGTGTCAAGAATGAGTCGTTTGCAGCATCGACTGGACTTCTTAGGTACTGATTATTTGGCGAAACCTTGTTTGTTCAACCTCTATCACTTTCCTTACCCTTGAGACCCTACTGGTGTAGTATTGTGTATCAAAGGATTCTCTCTAAGCTCGTTGACCGAAGTCTTGTGTAACAATAAGTCTCCACTTTCATTTGTGGCTTTTGAAATTAGTGGCAGGAAAGAATGCCTATTCTGCCACCAGACATGACTTTGTCATTTGGCAATATATGCCACTCAGGAGTTGCTCAAGGCGAAGTAAACCACTGCAATTTTTTCCACGCCTTGCCACGAGCTACGGTAGTCCAAAATTATGTACCGTTACCCACTCTATGCTAGCCCATAGACATAAGAGGTCTAGACCGAGCCATTAATCTAGCGACGTCTATGATCTAGCCTCATTATTTCATCCTATAATTGAAACGTGTTTGGGTTATTACATTTCTATACTGATTATATTAATATTAAACGCATAACTTATCCCTGCACTGTTAAGTACACATTTCAGTTTGATAAGCAACAAGTTTAAGCACTGTTAAATTATACAAATTAATAGCAATATGTAAAGCTAAGCCAGTTGTTTATGTTGGTCTTCATTTCATTTTCTGTTATTTTAGTTTATCAATAAATTCAGCTTTATTAATGTTAACGATTCTTATTGGATTTATCATCCATTTGTTTATGTCACTAACTCCCGCACTTGACGACATAACGATCATCAGTTTCCTTCATTGTAGCGACCTACATTTCTTTACATATACAAACACCTCTACGTACATACATATGCATACACACACGTACATACAATCTTTGACAGTAGAAGGCTAGATGTTTAGCCTTGAGGCACCCCACTTTGCGAACTCCTTGTCGGAGGCGCGAAACAATCTTCTAAGATCAGCGACAGCTTATATCTGGAGTAACGAAATTTCTGGTTCACGGATGCAGTGGAATCTCCTGAAATCTTTGTTTCAAGGAGTAAGGATGACCTGTAGGAAACACGGCCATGTTTCCCAGACTAGACGTTGCATTACTACAGACACCTTGTTCGACCCAGCCAAGTTCTTGTTCTACGCGCCTGTAACGTTCGCGATGATGTGTGCAAGCCATCTCTATTATTTCAATGCTAGATCCCCTTCTAGAAAAAGATCTAGAAAAGGACAGTAGGAAGGTGTCTGAGCGACGGACGTGTTGCAGCCTGCAGTAAAAACAGAATCTTCCCTTTGGTAAATCCGAGACCTTTTTACTTTCGTTACCATTGTGAAATTTAGTAGCGGGCATAAAGTGGCCAGAGTTGTTATGGATCAGAATGTAACACGTGCAGATAAGTAGTGTTGTTTTTGATATGGCTTATCTGGGTAGCGCATTTGTCGTACTTGCAGATAGGACATTATTTTTCGTTGTTGCGTTGTTTGCTTCTCCTTCGGCCTGGCAATATCTGACTATAGTTTTGGGCAGACTGAGGATTTCTGATACTTTTTTTTCTAAAAATAAAAAAAATTTGGGGTTGGCTTGATTGGAATCAAATTCAAATTTTTTATCATAGATTAAATCAAGAAATTAATTTCCAGCGGGATTGATGAACATATGTCTAAGAAAATAGTTCAAAGTCACTTCTTTCCTAGATATCATTAAGATTTCTGTAGTAGCTTCGGCCTTGAAAATTTCAAATTGTTCGACCACAGTCGGGGACGACCCGAAGGCTCCCTTTTCTTATGGCTTCTGCCCAAAGGTAGGGTTGGGCGCCACTCCTCTTCCTTGTGTTTCCACAATTTGAACTGGTTCCCATTTGCCGACCCCGGAAGAATAGCCCGCTGGATTGGCGGCCAGCTTGATGGCTCAGTTTTCAAATTGATGAAACAAGCAAATTTTTAAATCTCCCTGAGTGAGATTTGAACTTAGAACCACTCAAAGCTGCAGACGGAACCACTGAGCCATCGCGCCGGCCTTGAACAGGGTGAGATAAAAGGGGGAAAATTTGCACTTAGCACTGTGATAGGCATGGATTAAATGAGCTGTATACGAATCAACAGGGAAGTTGGAGTTTAGAATTTGCTACTAAGCTAGACGTTTTGATGTTATTCTAAAAAAGAATGTTTTACAAAATAATAAACCAATGGCTATTTTTGTGCTGAAACAAATTTATTGTCTAAGTAAAAATGGAAATAATTCTTGTGATTTCGATAAGGAGTTCTGCTGTAATGAACACCCCCCCCCCTCCCCTGAGTAAGATTTTAGTGAGATTTGATGTTTCCGTTTGAATATGTTTGATTATCAAAATAGATAAATTTATTTTTATGTCTGGCCTGTAGATGGATTACCTTATGTCAAAATGTAATTTAAGGTAAGCACGTGATTTCGAACTGACCCTGAGGTTACCTGCAACGATCCCGGAGGTACTGTGCTCTGTCTTCTGCTATCGTGAAGAGGAAACTACAAACATGAAGAACATAAATAGCAAGCATTAATAGATTGTCATCCAAAAGGTAAAAGTAACCCCGTTCCTAGTAGTGGCTTCGGCCTTCAACAGGGTGAAATGATTTTTAAAAAACAAGAACAAAAAACAAAAACTAACAAAAAAGACATAGTTGTATCCATAATTTTATACACAATGTCTTCCTCAATGAATTTAAAAGATCCAGAATGAACAAAATGATGGTATTTTCAGTAAAAAATATTTTCATTTAACTCATCAAAATCTGAATATATGTATTTTTAAATGTTTGGTGCTTTCAGTCCTGCTGAAATTTGACCACAAGATAGCGAAGCCAAGTCATATTGCCATGTTTTTGGCTACCCTCTTTTAAGAAATCTAAAATATACATGCGTTGAACAGTATGAATCGTCTCAAGTCACAGTAGATTTCTTGGCGAAAGCTCATCTAGAACCCTTCTGCTTGTGAAAATCTGAATGTATGTATTTTTAAATATTTGGGTTTGTCAATCCTGCTGAAATTTGACCACACGATACCGAAGCCAAGTCATATTGCCATGTTTTTGGCTGTTCACTTTTAAGAAATCTAAAAAATACGTGCGTTGAACAGTATGAATCGTCTCAAGTAACAGTAGATTTCTTGGCGAAAGCTCATAAAAAACCCTTCTGCCTGTAAAAATCTGCCCGCGAGCTAGAGATCAGGAATCGCCAGGCTTCAGGATTGCGTAAACTTGAATTGACCGATAAGCGTTCGTTTTTCTCAACAATGACGTGACACCAGTAAGAACTCTGCAACAATCAGTCCGACATGAACCTCACAGCGTTCTACGTCTTGTAACATTGTTGTATTAATCAATTGTTATAATTCTTGCTATCTGGTACCCCATTGATCGTCCTACTCTATATTTCTCTAACGTTTAACACCCCATTTGCATTAATTTGGTATTTTCGTGATATGATAACTTGTAGCTTGGTCTTATTACACTTTTTCATAAATTAAAATGCATGAACGTAGGAAAAATAGCGAGAAATACACGTACAGAAAAGGAAGATACAAGTATGACCACGTTTTGGTTTGAAGAATACAAACATTGGCGTGGTAATCCTTGTCAATCTGGGGTGGGGGTGGGGGTGGGAGATGTTAAGGAACTACATCCGCTTTTTGAAGCGATTGAAAGTTTGCAGCCAAGCTTATTGCTAACTTTGTAAGACGCAGGAGGGAACCTAAGCCATACCAGGTCATTGTTTCAATACGTTCACTGTCACTCTATTTAACCCTTCCAAACTAAGTCATGATGACAAGATTCACGACATCAAGCTACCGGAGACTTATCCTTAAGAGACACTGCAATTTTAATATCATATTGTCACAGATTGCAAGGTTGTCGATTTGTAGAAGTGGGGTTGGCACGCACCACCTCCCCAATCGTCTCGTGGTCACACCACTGGTTATGAGTGACATCGGCTTTGCGATCGAATTGAAATTTAATGTTGTCAGTTTCTTCCTACGCTCCTAAATTTATAAGTGTTCACTGCACTTTATTTCTCGGCCGCTTCGGCATTAGTTGATGGTACAATGCGTATTTGACTCCACTTCATAATATGATGTCATATGTCCATGCAAGAAGATAAACGCTAAAACATTTGTTGGTAGCCACAGGGGACATCGTATACAAGCATCAAAATCAGTTTCGTTACTTTCTGAAAAGTTTGGCCCTTGCCAGGGTAAGGTTAAATTTAAAAATAGGCCTTATAGGTGACAAATTGAGAGGCAATCTTCAATCTTCTTGGTGTGAGCGTGTGCTGTTTTTTTTGTACGTTTTTATAGTGCAGGGAATTCCATTTTGTCTGTGCATGAAAAGAACGATTTTGGACTGACAACAACTTCATTTATACACTGATGGAACTCTTTTATAGTGTATTTTCACTCCCAGGTGTTTTTCTCGCAATAGTTGCACTAACCATCGAATCAAAATATATCTTTTAGAAGCTAATCTGTCAACCTCGAAGCGGACCGAATTCCTGTGTACATTTCTGTAGTGCAATTTACTGGTGTCAAAAGCTCGCATGTAAAAACAACCGAGCTGGAAACGAGAGCTTCGTATTTATGTATATTTCCATGTTTTGGCTGGATGAAAGTTACTAACCATTGAAAATCGTGAAGCGCCCTGTGGATTTCAAACTGAGATATGTATATAGCGGTCGGTCCATCCGTCTACCAGAATTTTGGAATCTCTAAATAGTTAACGACCGTGACAGTGGGGAGGTAGGAAAATTTTATCGATCAGCTGTTAACCCGTAGGTTCAGTGTAGGTTCATGTGTAACATGGTGTCTTGCTTTGTAGTGACAAATTGCTGTACTCCAGTCAACTTTCTCTGTTTCTGTTTCCTACTAAGTGAGAATGGGGATGCGTTAGCAAACTATACCACACTTACTACCCTCTTCTGTGCCTTTTCCTTGCATTAAGTTACATTAAGTTGCGTGATCCACGTGAAGGTATTGTATTGACAAGGAATGTCAACATTCGCATGCACAAGGAAGATAATTACCTACTGCTACAAGTGGATTCAGTTTGTTCCATACAGTTCAAAGAACGGCATTATCCATAAAAATGTGTATCGTCCACTTACGAGAGTAATCACCTCCGCATTTTTCGCGCCAATATTAGCCACTATAGCCACTCTTAGCCAGTATTTGTGATGACTCTGTTATGCGACAAGCACCGTGGTCACGTATTATTGTGCTACCGTGCCACACTTCCATTTTCTAAACAGGTACCTGGCAAGGGTACGTAGTTTTGGAAATACTCTGCGCTCAATGATAACCGACTTAAGGTGACTTTACTCTTGCAGCTTGTAGAAAGGAGATCAAGACTCAGTGTTACGGTTAACTTCATCCGATACCCATGCCATTGTCAGCACGATTTAATCTCTCTCATCAACTACCTACGGCCAGCCTAGTCGGCAGGTTTTCCTTCAAGTCAACTCTATTTCACCATATTCACTGAGTTTATTTTTGTTCTTATTTTCAATCTTTTATTGCACTTCCACAATCTTTCATTTCTGTCATGATTAGTTCTTTCCTGCTAAGTCTCGCAGCAAAGGAGTGGGCTGTCCAGTTTTGAAGATACTATTCTAATGTGATAATTTCTTAATACATGTGGTTATGATATTTTTATTTGGTGTTGGGTATAGATTTTCCGTTTTAGACAGACCTATTTCGTCTTCAGCCAGTGCCGCAAGTAACTAAACAATCAGCTTTTGGTTGTTTTGACCACTATATAGAGGTTGTCGCTTATGAATGGGAAGGTTTTCGTAACTTCCACTTTTTCCATCTGTCACATGACCACTTAGTTAATATTTAGGCCTTATCTTGTGATCTATACCTTTTTTTCTTGGTTGTTGTACCATCTTGGCGTGGCAATGGCTTTCTCGCCTGTTTTCTTTCCCTAACTTGGTCCTTGGTACAGTGCTGCATCAACATCATCATCATCGTCATCATCATAATGGTTGTCATTATCATCCTCCTCTTCCTCCCCATCCTCCTATTCCTCATTCTCACCTATCCTCCCCTTCCTCCTATTCCTCATTCTCACCCATCCTCCCCTTCCTCATTCTCACCCATTCTCCCCTTCCTCATTCTCACCCATTCTCCCCTTCCTCATTCTCACCCATTCTCCCCTTCCTCATTCTCCCCTATCCTCCTCGTCCTCATTCTCACCTATCCTCCTCATCCTCATTCTCCCCTATCTTCCTCATCCTCATTCTCCCCATCCTCCTCGTCCTCATTCTCCCCATCCTCCTCTTCCTCATTCTCACCCGTCCTCCTCGTCCTCATTCTCACCCATCCTCCTTGTCCTCATTCTCACCCATCCTCCTCGTCCTTGTTCTCACCCATCCTCCTCATACTCATTCTCACCCATCCTCCTCATACTCATTCTCACCCATCCTCCTCATACTCATT
>JAAAKL020012494.1:0-12999 GCA_010016065.2 Carybdea cf. marsupialis auct. non (Linnaeus, 1758)
AAAGTTTTAGTTTTCGAGGGTAATAGCTACGTATGTTGAAAAAATGAAGATATTAGACTATTTTATGATTGTAAATGGGGGGGTAAAGAGGCCTGTCTTTCTTCCCACAGCAGCGTGACCCGGCCCTGAGGTGCAACCTGTAGCTTAATTCTTGGTGTGGACACAGATGTGTACATCCATTTGTAAAGGGAAAAGAACGTTTACAGTAGGTATTTTAAAAACTATTTGAGGCTCAGATTTAGTCTTAAGCTAGAAATTAGATTTAAAAGAATCAACTAGGCTTGTTTAAAAGGTCATTCAAAATTTATCTGAGGCTTTCTTAGGTATGATCTGCAAGAATCATGCAGTCCAAACATCATCATGCAATTCTTACCTTACCACTACTTTTCTAAGTGCTATTGTACCACAACATTCCTATCCAGCGTCAGTATGAATTCAAGGTTCCTCAGCCAAGTAATAATTTTAAAGCCTGTCGTTTATGTTTATACATGCCCCCGGCTGCCTCTTACTGCGACAGATAAAGAACCTAGTCTTCTTCGTAGAGTAAAGAAGCAACTTTTTTAGGAGGATTGTCTCTGTATGAATTCGATGTTTAATAGAAATCTTTAAACTTTGAGGGTCATCTATTAGGAAACGTGTAGGCGGATATCTTCAATTGAGGCCACTGGCTAATCAAAACCTCTTGTAGTAACATTAATGTACTTTAAATCCTATCTCCTATACAATTAAATATCTTTAATCCTGCATTTTATTTCACAGCGACAGGATATGGCACAAGGACGTCTTCTAATCCATTTAGTACATAAATAACAGAACGAACGTACTGTGTCTTGTTCCTACGTAACCAAGGAATGTTATTGCTAATAAATAAACAGCGATCTGTTTTGCCTGTATATCTCTCCTCCTACCACTTTAAAAGTTTAGGGCTGTAATTGTAATATGCTGTTCTTTTGAGGAAACGTGTAGAGACATAGAAAGTAGTTGATGTGTTTTTTGTAAGTTCTCACTGGCATTACATCGATGCCTAATTCCGGTATTTGATAAAACTCTTAAGTAGAGTAAATCTTGTGGAGACGCAGATAAATAAGCTAACCTATCTAAGGAGAGCCTTCATATATGTAAACCTACAGTTGGCTCTCTCTTCAGTAACTCTCTTATGCTGTGACACAGCTGACTTAAACTTTTGAGGAGAGCTCCAGAAGAGACCCAGAATGTCGATGAAGAAATTTTGATTGCAGTTGATCTCCGGATGATAAGACGAACGAACCACAGCGCTTCAGCAGCAACAGGAGTATCGTTTTCAATGAGAGGCATTTTTAAGGGCAGTGCGCTTCGGTCACTGATCTCTAAAAAAGACTAGATCGAGCTTCTCATTGTTTCCAATTACGAAAAGTGTAGTCGCGAGTACTGGCCCTCATTAGTTAAAATAGCGCGGGAAAGTCCGTCATGTTGCGTCACATTGTTTAGAAGCTTTGTGTGATGGGGACTGAAATGGCGTCCAACGACTGACCTCACTTTCAGACGGAAGATGCTCGATCCAGTGTTCTTTAGAGATCAGTGGCTTCGGTTAATAGATAAATAATAGCAAAATGTATTTTTAGAATTGTATTACTGTGTTTATCCAAGTTGAATGTACGACATAACAAGACCAGAGGCAACGTTTATTAGAGGAGGCGTTTTCATGAGGAGACAAGTATATGGGGAGGCTGATGTATTGGCTCAGTCAGACAAAAGGAGTGTAAGGTTCTGAGCTTGTACCATATCCTCAACTGTAACCTAGGTTTAAAGCTACTAGCTGGCCATGGTTTGACTAAAAATCAATAAAATTCAATACGTTGGAGGAAAGGGAGGCTGAAGAGAATCAGAGAATCTAGGAGATCGGCCATTCCTCTCATTCCGCAAAGTAGTCAAACAGTACACTTATGAAGTCTCGTTAAAGACGTAAACGTTACCGTGTTGTCGCCTAAATATCGCACAAAACCTCGCAAATAACCACTTTTAGTTGTTGCTTTATTTTCGAAATCTCCCAATTTGGAAACACTAGATAGGCACTGCTTTGTTAAATAACACCATCAAAAAGAGATTTATTAACCACTATAAAGAGGCTTGTAGTGAAGCAATAGCCAAACTTCGGGGTCACCAATTTATAGGAGGCCGTGTTGGTCTCTTATAATCGTGACTTCTCAGCAGCAATGTCAGAATAAACTGTTAAATACATGTAATGACCTAAGTCACACGACAAAAATCACTACGAACAGCATCAAGTAAAATGTGCATAGCAACTGGAAATTTACAAGAAAGATCAATATATTTCACGAAGAGAAATGAACAATGATTATGAAATGACGCACTTTAAATTCTGAAACATTGTAGGTTTGCGTGAGTGAGCAGGAAATTTAGGGAAAGACACTCTCTGGACCCTCCAACTCAAAAAGCATATGTAGAATATATACGCAGGCCCGAAGCCAGCTAGACCTTGCCCGCACCCCCTCCCCTCTAAGTGACTATTTGTCAAGTGAACAACATGCATCAATGTTAATACTCTAATTTATAGGAATTTACATTTTTTAGGTCTAAAACAATTTTGGTAATGAAGAATCGAATATCTGCCTTATTTCATTATCTATATGACTCAGCATAGATAGCATCGCAGTGTAATTTTACAGTCCTTATTCTTAACCCCCGACCGCCACCCCCACAGATAACTCCTACCCTTTCATGCTAGATGTGTTTGTTCTTAGATACGGCCTTGCCTGTAGACGTCGTAGCATGAGTGGCTGATATTCATGGCTCGTTTGTCTTTCATAATGTATTGAACTGCACTACAAAGAAGCTAGGCGATCGCATGCATTATATAGCAATCTCGATAACAACAGCAAACATTCTGACAGAATCTTTAAAAATAATTGCAAACAATGAAAGCAGTACGCCTAAATCGCTCCATCAGAATCACAGCATGATATACAGGGCTCCGAAAATGTAGATTCTATGATCCCTCAAACGCGATTATCGGCGACAAAGAATACCTCCTTTTCACGCCCGCGCTATATCCATGGACTTAAGAAGGCCTCTAGGTTCTGGATTTTTTCCTCGAGAAGATACGAAGTTCTTGCGAAAGTACAGTAACCTTGTCCCTCTGAAGTATTTATCAAATGCCTTTGTTGGGGGATATTAATTCTAGCGCGGCATGAAGATAAGAGGCGTGTGATGATATCTATTGTTTTCATTCGCTTCGTCTTTACAATGAAATAGGCTTTGAAAAGTCTTATATATATTTATAAAACAAATAGGGGAAATCCTAAAGCGCTAAACTGCCTTTGAAAACTTAGATGTAGGCCATGCTGTCATATTGTGATACTGCGAGGCTGATCAATTCCATCGAACCCAAGATCCTCAATGCCGCCCGAGTAATCCTTGCACCATAATATCGGTACTTCGTATTAAACAAAATGGAATATCTGAATAGATCGGATCAATAGCCAATATTTCACTGTATTTCCTTTGCCAAACATTACATCATATGCTTTCGGGTTTATCGTTGAAAAATGTAATGTAGTTGTCGATAGAGGTCTGACTAGGGGTCACGTGATTATCTAATAAAGTCATTAGTTGTGCAGGCAGTTAAAAAGAGTAGGAAATCCTTTCAAAACTTTTGAGGCGGGAAATGAATGGTAGCTTAGATCACGACTCTCTTCCCATGGCAAGTTTTATAGATCTAGGTGCAGGATACATTGGCATGGCCAGGGACGTAGGAAGCACCTCAAACTTGGGTGGGTGGGGGGCACAGCAGTCTAAGGGTACTTTTCCACTTTCAGAACACTTTACCACGTGTTGCATTTAAGAGTGGATTATTTAGTAGCCTACTTAGCAAAAATAGCGTCACATTGCGATGGGTGATTGTTGTTTGTAAGAAAAGCATACGTGCGAAATACAACCAAACCCTCTGGGGTACAAAATATGGAACAATATTTGGTCATAGAAGGGCACTTTTTGAGTATTGCAAAATCTTGGGGGAGGCAAGTGCCCCTGTTTCCTAAGTCCCAGGGCAAGGCCAGCCTTTTCAAACTGGGGGTACAAGGATTTATCAAGAAATTACACCTTACCGGGAAACCACACCCTACTTTGAAATTATCGACAATTGTAAACAAATCGTCTATCTGATGGAAATTGCCTCATTATCAGTTAATAAATACAGTACTGTAGCAGGCCCGGATACAAACTGAGAGGAAAATTAGGAAAATTGAGAAACTGACTTTTCGGAGAAGTGAAGGGACATGTCACCTTGTACCCCCGGGGGAAACTTCACTGGCAGGGTTCAGGATCATGAGAAAGGGGGTAAAGAGCGAAAACAAAAGAACTACGGCACTCTAGTCCATGCATACTCTGCTATAAAGCGACGCAGACTAATCTTTCCATTTGAGTTATTCCACTGCCACGGGTTTACCCCCCGCTACGTTTTTCTTGCGCACAAGTACGATTATCAAGAGAAAGAAGTTCTTTTCCTTAAAATAGATCCAAGACCAGGATCACACGCAGTATTTTTTCTCAATAAATTCTGACACGTATACTTGCTTCTTGTAAGCAACGTTAAGGGCTCCGTGGCAACGATTCTTACTAGGGGTGGGGGTAGGGGAAGGGAAATTCATGTCTAAGTCAACGAGATCCATGCGACGACTTTGATGAAAGGCAGGACCTCGTGCCTCCGCCCCCAATCGCTAAGCCTGACAAACTAAGGCTACAGTAAACAGAGACGCTCATATCGTTCAAAAAACTGAAGGAACTGCTAAGTAACAGTCAAGTCGGAAGTGTTGTTCCACAGAAAGTGACCAAAGAGAACATATAACAAGAAATACTGAAACCAAAACCCTTAAAGTAGAGTCACTATGTTACCCACTTTGTCTGTTTTCGTTTTGGCTTGTAACGCGAGGCACATAAATGGACAAACAAATGATATGAAAGAAATTCAAAGTCTTAAACAAATAAAGTAAAGGTCATATTGGTGGAATTCTGACGTTACTACCCCTTCACTATACGTGACGTCACAAATGGGTAACCCTGAAGTGACCAAGTTTTCTACGAGAAATCTCAAAACTGCCCATCATAACAGAGATTGGGACAAATGTCATGAGGCTGAATGGTTGCGTGATCTGTCACAAATCTGTTATCAAAGAAAAGTATTAGGAAAGTTTAGTGCTGCCATCTGACTTCGTTTCTGTAGCGACACCAAATTTCCAAAGTAATTTTATGACACAAATACATGTCGTCTCAAAGTCGCGCGCTTTCATAAGCCATTTTAAAGTGTCATTTGCGATTTCTTACCTTCATTTTCGCTTGTTTTGAAGCTCGCCACGTTTTCTCACACAATTCTGCGCCATGTAACCGAGTCACGCTATCGATTTGGGTCACGCTACATTTTCTCACGCTACATTTTCTCACGCAAGGAATTTAAACACACGGCTTCATTGTTGGTCTAATTTCAAGAACTCACCACACACCACCCTAGGAAAGACTGATTTTTATACCCTTAATAGATGATTGTCTACTTACGTATCAAATTGCAATTAAAAGTAATGCCCTTCCACTCGGAATGCTTGCCTTTATATACAAACTAACAACAGTCCACATCAAACTAGTTAAAAAACAAAGTTTATTATTTAATGTTTGTCAATATCATCCTAGAAACCGCCGGTGCACTTCACGTAAAAGATATTTTTAGCATCAAATGAAGATCGGGCATGTTATGTTTTCGACGAGTTTTATCTGGTAAATGTAAATGCCATTTTAATAGCTTTGTCTTACGTTTTTCAGGATTTACTTTTTTGAATGCCACAATTGCGCATTTAAGGTCAACTATCCAGGAACAAGACAGTCAAGAAAAACATTACGGAGAGACATTCGGTTTTAGAAGGTTATTTACAAGAGGATATTGGAATCATACAGTCTGAAAATATAAAGATAAACAACAACATAAACAAAAAAACACACAAACACGAGGCTGAACGGTAGGTTGCTGGGCTACAATCCTGGGCAAATAGAAGTTAAACTTTTACTAAATTTCGGTGGAAGTGGAACAAATCACTCGAGACACTTGCCACATGAAAGGGGTGTCCAGTCCTAGTATTATTTATTTTCTAGACCTCTCCGCTTTCCAGCAGGGAGGTCTGACATGTAAGTACCCAAAATGCTTAAATTTTCAAACTTAACAATATTTTTGAACGGGGGTTAGGGAAACTTGCATATTTCAATGTCCAAAGTTGTAGCTTCCTACACGTGTAACACAAACATGTCGCAGTAGGCCAAGTTTTCAAATGTATCTTTCTTCAACCATGCAAACATCTCGCAGACACTCATCCATCAGATCAATTCATAGCAAATTTCCACGTTCAAAGTAATAAAGCTTCTGATAGTTGTTCAACAAAGTGAAAAGTGGCCATAAATTATCTTTATTTATGTCATGTGACTAATGATCTTTATTGTGATTCGTTCAATGAAAGCTGCCGTGGTTTGCAATCCTAACCTACTTGATTTCGAAGCTATAGTAGCTTGCAACCAGGCTACAAGCAGCGAAGCTCCCATAACTTATAACACAGGAGTTTAATTTGTAGTCTGGTAGCTAGCTTCTGCATAGTGTTGCGTCCCATGATCTTCATCATCCTTAGAAATTTTATCTGTTTATCAGGGAAAAATTGAAGAGATTCTAGGGAAAAGTGAAAATGCCACTTCCGGGATTCGAACCCGGGACACATGCGTTCGCGGCGTGATGCTCCACCAACTAAGTGATAACATAGTTCACTTTTCCCTAACTGTCACATTAGCTCCTGATGCTCCAACGGTGGGCATCGCGTCCAGCTCTACGCATTTTTGGAAACCAGCCTCTCATGCTGTCCACAGCCCACAGAGAGTTAGAATGTGTTATATATCACTTTTCTCTCGTGCCTCTTCAAACGTGATATTTTCACATCCTCTCTTCCCTATGACACTTAAGGGAAACGACATACTAGCTAAATGTAAAAAATAGCAAGAATTTTGGCGTCAAAGTTCGTTCTTTTCCTTCCCTTAACGAATTTACTCATTTCGTAAACAGCAATACAAATTTCTACAAAGTTCAGGAGCTAATCTCTGAGACCTTCGCACTCGGAACTGTTTCAACGATGGAAGATGGTAGCCAATAAATGATCTTAAGATTCTATCTATATTCTAACTTCTACCACGGCTCCGATTAGGATGGCTAGTAAATGGTCGCCAATTCGCAGATAACGGTAAATTTGGTTGCGGGAGACCTGATTGTATCATTGCCATTTCGATGGAAAGAGTTTTAGGGCTGAAGAAGGGATGTGGGATAAAAGATAACTGGAATTGCTAGTTATGGTTACCATTTCCTAGATGATGGCGAATGTGGGGCTTGGAAAGGTTACTTTTATGCAACACTGCCCAGACCTAACAGCTAGGGCTAAAGACAGAGGGGGAGAGAGTAATGATTATTAGAATTTGGAATAGCTAACTATGGTCACCATTTTGTAGATAGGGAAAAGTTGGGACTAGAGAAGGTTATGTCTATGTACAACTGGCAGCATCTTAATCAAATTCCTGGAAATAGTTTTATGTTGAAAAAAGAGGGCGTAGTAGAAGATGACTGGGATACTAGTAATGATGACCATTTTGTAGATAAAGCCAACTTTGGGACGAGAGAAGGTTATGTCTATGCACTACTGTCCAGACCTCATTGCATCTTCATATCCCAACAGTTTTAGATTTAAGGGACGGACTCGTAAAAGGCTTTGTCGTTCGAATGGAAGGCTTGTTTGCCAAGAAAGGTTGTTGCAGTTGAAGTGGAGGTAGCAAACCCTATTACTATTTCTTCTGTCCATGTATTTGTGCAAACAGCACCAGAAGTCCGTACGTAGTTTCTCATGTCGTCTTGCTTACTTCAAGGTACGTATGATTGCGATGCCAAGCAAGTTGTGTACCAGACCTCTTCCTGTTTGAGGTTTCATCGTAAAATAGGATTGTAGGCGATGGCTTAGGGAGTTGGTTAGAGTTTGATGGAGGATTAAGACGAACGAGAAATAATCGTTAGTTAATTGTAGAGATTTGCTTACTTCAAGTCTAGTGAAAAAGAAATGTAACTAAATGCAACTTGAGAGTTATTATTTGTAGCCTTTGGTTGTTGTTGTACCGCGCGAACATTACAAAGATCACAATGGCAGTTTCGATGTCGCGTTGAAGTTGTTTTTCGAGTAAAAGAATTCGGAAGATACTATCACTATTACAATTGTATTACATCTACTGCTAGTTCTATTTTATATGGTCCAGCTTGTCGCTGAGGATTTGCACTCTCTTTCTAATAGTAAGTTGTTTATCCGTTTGTGAGACGGACTTTTTTGAGTTCTTTGGGGTGAGCGATATTTGCTAGCCACACAGAAATCCTTGTAAGACCTTTTTGTATTAGCCTAAAGCGTTGGAAATCTGCTCCATGTTGCTTATGGGCTTTTAGCTCCCTATTGCACTTAAGTTAATCAAGCGATCGCACTATAAACGGACTTACACTAGTGACGTCCAAAAATACAATGTTTGGAAAAAATCGAAAGAAGAATTTTTTTCTTGACGAGTATCAAGTTCATGTCAATTTCTTGATGTACGGTTCAAATGAACAGAAATATCAAATTACTAGTATTGGTGCCCGTGACTCACAAATTCACGTTGTGGACTCTACGAACTGAGGTAGTTAATATAACTCACCATTAGCTCCAAATACTCCCCCTGTGGATAGGGGCATACAACTCTACGAAATTTTGAAGACCCATATTTCTGGTCTATGTCGCTTGACCATGGAAGGTCAACCATTTGTCCAAAGGTCATTAAATGTTGCAAAGTATTCATGAGAAAAGGATAAGTTAGAAAATGATACGTTTCATAGAATACAATAGAAATAACAATCATGTCACTAGCGGGATTCGAACCCGTGACCCTTGCTCTTATGGTTAACGCACACAAAACAAAAGAAACATATAAAAATTAGATGCTTTTGCAATGTGACGACAGCTTGTTAGCTGCTTCAAAGAATTCTAAATATTGCAGACAGCGTCACTTCGGCCACGGTTCATTATTTATTGATCAGTGATGTCTCGCTATTTCAGCAAATACGTGTACGAGTGACACATCTTCAGTCACGCATGTTTTTGTGAAACGCATAAATAGTAACAGAATTCTTTTTCGCCGAAAATAACAAGACCGAAGTGCATAGGGAGCCAAAGGAATGAGGCTGAATTGACTAAGACCGGAGTGAAAGGAGACCAAAATTAATGAGACGGAATAGGGTCAGACCAGAGTAAACCGAGTCCCATTAATAAACGGGAAATAGGAAGAAGCTGTGTGGGGTAAATGACCGTCAAAACAAAATACTACAAAACCTATAGTTGCTTCCCAGCCAATTAGAAAGTAAGGTCGGAATGAGGTAAGACTGGATAAAGCGGAATGGGGCAAGGTACAATGTGGCGAAATGGGGTAAGGTACGATGTGGCCGAATGGGGTAAGGTACAACGTGACAGAATGTGAGAAGGCAAGATGTGGCAGAATGATATAAGGCAGGATATGGCAGAATGGGGTATGGTACGATGTGGCGGAATGGGGTAAGGTACGATGTGGCGGAATGATGTAAGGCAGGATGTAGTAGAATGAAGACAGGATGTAGTAGAATGAAGGGGAAGATGTGACAGAATGTGGGAAGGCAAGATGTGGCAGAATGGGGTATGGTACGATGTGGCGGAATGGGGTAAGGTACGATGTGGCGGAATGATAGAAAAGGCTGGGAAATGATAGGATACGACGGAACATGTTTGCTGAATTCTCAGATAGACCTACATAATACTAGCAAAGGACAAAACGTAATCAGCAAAGGATCACAAATGTCTTGTGTCTGGACATCTTATTTTCCAGTTCAGTAGATGCAGTATGTTGGATGAAAGAGCTAGAAATGGTGATGACGCCATGAAGCCTTTAGGGCAGCAAGTAGCACATTTTGCACGCCGCGCATGCAGACTAAGCGATTTCAAGAGCAAATGTACACAGAGCCAAGTCCACAGCTTCCTTCATTCGGCTTTTTAAAAAGTTCCAACTTTCCTATTTAACACAGTACACTGGTTCTATCTACGAACGTGAGTAAACTGCTAACAATAACAAAACGCTGTTACATAATCTCTGTACGAAACAAGTAGAAAAAAGGTGGAGCTTAATTTCACATGGCAATGTCGGAATCAACTCATGTTACAAATTCAATGCCCCCTTGAACCCACCAAAATATTACACTTTCTATTTAACGTACGGGGAAGAACGTGTACGAAGATGTTGTACAGATAACTGGCCACCATTTAAACGGATTTGAAGGAATCTATGTTGACCTCCTTATCAAAAAATCACCTGAATTTAACCTTCCTGCTACACAAGAAATGCATTTTGGGCAACGGTCGACTTTAAGGTTCTATCCATAGGAAGCCGGTGCCTTACCGCATAAAGCACAAAATTGAGCCCCTGATCTATATGGGCGATATTTACCGCCGCAACCCCAGTAGAAGAACAGACAACGGCTTGGAATAGCATTTTCTGAAACTATCCCTTCGTAAAACTCGTCTTAAACTATTTTTTTCTTGGTTTCCTACGGCAGGCCACCATTATTCAGCCTCGTATTAAAATCGACATCAACTCATATTCCGCTGATATAGAGTTTATCTACTTCGAATTGGGAGCTCGATTCGAGTCTATAATAGTACCCCATAAAACCGAAAACAAAGCTAAGATAAGTCTACTCACATGCATCAATGTCAAGAACACCGTTATCACCACAACATAATGAGACTGAGTCATAAATGAGTACACACTGGCTACCCTATTAGCCTCGTCCAGACTTACGAGTGCGTTCGAATATGGGAAGGGCAAATGGAGATCCACCGCCAATTGCAGGGTATGACGTGGAAAGTACAGTGGAAAAATTGCTCTGCTGAACAAATTCTTGTCTACATGAAAGTCAAACTGCAGTTAGACAGTCAGAAAGCACTTGCTAACTGAAAAATGTCTTGATACGATGCAATAAAATGCAAAGACATTGACCCGCTATTATATGGCTGTAAATACATATACCGCAACCTAGTACTTGAAAAGTTCATGAGCTGAATGTCTCTTCAGCCTATAATAAGTTCCACCTTTACCATATTTCCTCTTTTCTCTTTTTGACTTGCATAGTACATCATGCGAAGTATATGAGCTACTCCAGTAAATACCTTCGGGGGTTGAAGTGTTTCTTAATGCCAGATGGCTCGTCACTGGTCAGACAGTATCATTAATGTAATTACCATCAAAATCATACGGTTACGTTACGTCTTAAGCACGGTCCTCAAAATCCAAACAGGCAGTCAGCTTCCCATCCAAGTCGGCGATACGTAAATATGAAAATACAAAGTCACCACTACCTAAGACCACAAAGTAGCATGTCGCTACTCCTTATTCACTTGTATTTGGAGAAAAGGGATATCGGGGGTTGTTCGTACATTCAAACATTAATAGCTGTTTACCTACTGGCCCTCAGCTTTCGTTATTTCGTGAAAGTAAATTGTCAGAAGGCCAAACGTGAGGCGTTACCATTCCATCCCAAAGCGTTTTTCTGAATCAGCACACGAGACAGTTCGAAATGAATAACACATATTTGAGACGAGCGGGGAAATAGAAAAGATGGGGAGTTGGTGATTGGGGAGGGTGATTGGGGAGGGGGTAGAGGAACATTCTTCATGTGAGTATCTACAGAAGAACATTGGCTCTCATTTGCACGGAAGTCGACTTAGTGACCATAATTTCATTTTTGCTATAGAATTATCAGGATGGGTGCTTCAGATATTTCCACAAAGAAACAAGGGCCCCTGAGGACCAGATGCTACTTTCATATGCATGGCTCTGTACAGTTACTACCGGTCTCCTCCAAGGTAACGGTACTTTCATGCCTATGGTCCCCTTCAGGTACTAGTACTTTCATACAATTGGTACCTTGGCGATGGCAGTACGTTAACAAGTATGATCCCCACAGAACCTTGCTTTCTGTCAAGCAATGTCCCATACTGGACCTGATATCTTCATATGAATGACCGACTACCGGATTTCAATCAGCGTGGGCACTTTCTGTGCCACCGTGACTTTATCGTGTTCAGTGAAACTTAACGAGTCCGCAGGCACAAAAACACCTCAACTGACGTGACATTTCTACGATGCAACGGCGAAGTTGACAAACAAATCTCAACTTAAGGAATGCCGTTCGAACCTTAGGATCAACATGCTAAAGTCCCAGGTCTTCTCCTACGCTTCCATTAACAACCCCATTCACAATGATATGTAATCCTACTGAAAATGGAGAACCAACTTACAAAAATAAAATGTATAGAAAAACGTAAGCAAAAGCATAAGTAATACTAATTACTTCATCCCCTTCTGGAACCACCACCTGCGGGTAGTCCGTTCCGCATTTTATCCCAGTTCTTCTTCAATAAATGCAGCCACAATTAGAGAACTGCTTATTCCGCAATTTATGCTTCTACTGAAACTTCGTTGTTTACTTCAGCAATATCCTCGTTTGCATGTTGGTGGTCTGACTCGAGGTTTGTGCTGTCCTCAGTCACTTCTTGTTTGGGCGCTTCTTTGTTATCAGCGGCGGCCTCAGCTGCTGGGTTGCTGGGTTTCCCTCCCTCTTCCTTTTTCGACCATTGTGTCTTGTGTTGTTCACGACCAAAGCCCTCGTCATAATTACCTGTAAAATCGAAAGATTAACCAAATTCAACATCGCAAGACAATACAGAGGCAACACCAGCGGACACTATCGTCATCGCCATCGCAATCATCATCAATCAATCATCATCATCATCATCATCATCACCATTATAATCATCAATTATCATCATTATAATCATCATCATAATCATTATAATAATCAATCATCATCATCATCATCATCATCATTATAAT
>JAAAKL020012495.1:0-12999 GCA_010016065.2 Carybdea cf. marsupialis auct. non (Linnaeus, 1758)
ATAATAGTGCAGAAAAATTCCTCGTAGCTTTAGGTTTATCACTACCAAGAGCAGCGTCAGTAAAGAGAACTCAAGAGAATTTTAACCCTATTCTATCAGGCTTCCCCCCTAACTGGTTCTGCACGGAAGGGGGGTCCTTTGGAGCCTTCTTATATAATTTCTTACTGATCTTTGGTACACCTTTAGCGCCAACCTTTGCAGGTAAAATGGTGAAAATCTTTTGATATCGGAGCTATTATTTATTAAATTTGGGTATTTGTGTCTACTAAGATCATCGGTCATCATTGGCCAACGCTTGATTTTGCTCCATTATTTCCATCTTCAAATTCAGCGTATTTCTAGCAGCAAACCTTTGATACCCATTTCATTGTATCAAGTACGTAGTAAAGAAAGGGAGAAAATCATTAATTGGCTCTACCTACCTACCGGATTGGGTGGGTTGCTTGGGCCCATTCCACTCTATCTATCCAGCCTTCTCGATCCAACAGCACAGTGGCGAGGCCCTCAGCTGGTATGTCAAAATCTCTGGAAATTTGGTCAATGTAAGTCATTTATGGTCGTCCAACACCGTAGTAGCCATGCCATAGTTTCCGTAGAATTACGTTCGTTGCAAGCTCGTCTTTGCTTCTATAGCAGTGCCCAGAAATCTAGCACGTTTGTCTTGCACTAAGGTTGACAAGGGTGGTATGTTTCAATAGACCTCTATTCTGGTTGGGTGTTGTCGCCGTGGAGCTCTTTTCTGGTTAGCTCTACGGGTTTGAAACTTTTACATAAGTAGGCCACTTGACTCTAAAATTAGAAATTTGAGGTTTCGGTTCGGGGTTAATATTGGTATTAAAGCCCCAACTAAACTAACACCGAAAACTGCCTTCAGGACTATCAGGAATTTGAGAACATTGATGATGGGAGAAAACGTGGTATCATGAGTAATGCCCCACTTTCGAAACTAAATATAGACAACAGTATAGTAACATCTAGGTTACAATAATTATTTTCTAAATCCAAGCTATTCTTCCATATTCGCAAACAAAACAATAATCCCAATCACAGGCATATTGGTTTGTTATTATAATACTTATATTTTAAAAGGTGACAAGTGCTGGATTTGTCCACTCCTTATTTCTTGTACAAAGGATATAATTCGTGGATGTTATTCTATAACAAATTACCTTTTTGACAGATAATTAGCATTTTCCATCCCCACGTTTTTGGAAACCTTCGGTAGACATTTGCTTACTGTTGCACTGTGATCGATACCGCTTAGACTTAAATGAAGAAAATCAACACAGTTTTCTTTACTTAAATCTTTAGATAGGGCCTAAATGCTTTAAAATTTTCCCGGCTTAGTTACCAAATTTAACGATTAACTAGACTGATATCCCAAAGTCAGTATAAGGGCGCAAAGATTGTATCATACAATATCCTTAACAATTTTTCGCCCGATGACTTAGGGACAGTAAGATGAATTATTCTGTACTACCCTATACGAGGAAATACAGTTACATGAAGAAAATAAATAAATAGAGTACAGGATGTCCATGAAATTTGGTTGACGCCACTTCTTGTTGCTTTTGCAGCAAAATTAGTACTCGAAGCGTAAGACCACTTGCGTAAGTTAATCAAGGACCCTTTTACTATCAATGCAATAACTTATAACAACTAGGATATAGATGTCCACACTAAAGTTCTGGAACATGTCCGAACTCACGTGATGCTTATATAAATACTTAACTAAAATGTATATATCAACATTTCTAAATTAATCTGAGTGCATTTATGTTCAAATATCAATCCCAGGGATATTCAGACTACTTTGGAAGTCCTAAGATTCTAAACGTAAATAATAAATCCTGTACCTACTGTTTACTCACAAAATACATATATTATAAGAATGTTGATCTCGTTGTTATACTGGCTAATAGTTTTAAAAGAACGTTAAGTACCAAACTCCAAGTATTTTAATAAATTTTACAGCAACTTTGTTTCCAAATTGTTACCTGTTGGTTGCTAAAATACAAGCATAGGAGGCCTATACAGCTTGAGTCTAAACCTACCCTCTGTTAAATCAATCAAGGACCCATATATCCTTAATGTAAAAACTTATTACTGTACTATATTGATAATGTGCTAAATGTCTGAGGCTGCAGGTAGTGACTTGATATATAGTTTTTTTGTAAAGTGAGAGTTATAATAGGTCACAGAGGCTTTGAAGATAGAAGAGACTTTTGCGATAGGCATGGCTATCATGATAGAAAGGGCTTTTATGGTATGAGTTATTTTTGCGATAGGAGAGACATTTATGATTAGAGGGACTTTTACTACAGGAGAGACTTATACGTTAGGAGGGAATTATAGGATAGAAAGGGCTTTTACGGTAGGAGGAATTTTTGCTATAGGAGAGACTTTTACGATTGGAGAGACTTTACGACAGGAGGGACTTTCACTACAGGAGAGACTTATACGTTAGGAGGAAATTATAGGATAGGAGAGATTGCTACGATAGGAGACTTTCACGATAGGAGGGAATTATACAATAGGAGTGATTGTTACGACAGGAGGGACTTTTACGATAGAAGAGACTTTACGACAGGAGGGACTTTCACTACAGGAGAGACTTATACGTTAGGAGGGAATTATACAATAGGAGTGATTGTTACGACAGGAGGGACTTTTACGTAGGGGAGACTTTTAAGACTGGAGAAACTTGAACGACTTTTACTATCAAGAACTAGAGGCTCCGTGTCTCTTAATGCTAGTCAATGATCACGACACAATGCCTATGGCTTCCAACACTTCAAATTTAACTTGGGGATTAAAACTGCATTGTTGTGACCATAAATTACATTTGCCTGAACCTCTTCCGCACAAATAAAGCATCAGTTCGCACCCTTTAAGATGAAAGAGCGTCATGGTAATTTCTTTGGCTGCTCGTCTTACGTGCTCTCTGTAGGTGACATGATTATTATTCATTTATTCATTATTTTACCTAAAGTAAAAGTGATACTTAATCCTGCTACGGTCACGTTCCGACGTAAATTCCGTTTAAAAATTTAGCACGTGATGAAAACGAGAACCAGCTTTTTACACTAAACAAATACTTATGAACCATTATACTGGCGTCAACATAGATACATCGGCAAACTTCAAAGCTTGGCTTGGCTCTGTCAGATAAAATTTCACACTTACATAAATCCCATTTGCTCTATTTCCACGTTAAACAACAAGCAGCTCATCAACACAAAATCAAAATGGAATCTTTCTTTCCTTTAAATGTGACGTCTTGACATTGAAAATTGCGGTTAGAGGGTATTGAAGGTCGTCAGGTTGTTTCGTTTTTCTAGATCCAGATATATGGCGCTTCATATTTTTGGCGTGGCCGTTCAACGAACACTCCCGCATGTAACCTAAATGTATAATGCGCTGACTTTGTAGTGCTATCTTCTAACTGCGCAGCATAGGATGCGCCATCAGATGATAGGTTCACTTTCCCCAGAAAACAAAGAAAGAAAATCGTGTAGAGAGGTGGCTAGTACATATAGACAAACTGACATATAAATTTGTCAATCAATTCAAAGCATGAATGCTCGACTAATTTAGTAACCTGCCAAGTAAAATATAACGCGAGTGATCGAGAAGACATCAGTTAGTACCTTCATGATTTGGATTCATACTCAGTTTGACAGCTTTGCATCTTATTAAAATAGTTACAGTTCACCAGATGAATTTCGAGAAATTATCTGCGCAAAATTTCCCTTGCATGGACTTTAGGGCCCGCAAAAATAGGATGATCGGAATTCGTTATCGATTCCGTGAGCTCGGATCGAATCTCACTCAACGATTTGGAAGCAAGCTCTTAGGTCATTCGGACTAAGTCTTATCCCTCCAGTACATAGGATCCAGGGAAGAGTGTTTTCAAGGTTTCGCTGCCAAGATCAGCAACAGCGATAATTTAGTATGTGTATCAGTAGAGCAGAGGCTATAACATCTGGATGTCATTCCTCTAGTGAAAAATAGAGGTTTCCGCCTCGAGTTTTATTATCTGCCTTCTCGTATCTATAATGTAATAGATGATATGCTGATTTATAACATGGAACGAGAAGACGTAAGTACTGGATAAACCGAATGTTTTGGTGGGAGGGAGGAGGGGAATAAAGCAAAACGGTGAGCAAATGTCACTGTGCATCTTATTTCAGTACGTGTATTCTATTTTAATTTTATGTTGCTCTTTTCAACCAGGCTTAGAGGTATAAATTTTCCTTCCTTAGGAGACATCATTGTCCTGAGCTATGTCATTCACGTGACTCTCGAACTTTCGTAACAAAGGAAACTTATTCATTTCTACCTATAAGAAACTTTTCTTTCTTACAGGTTGAGATTATTTTATGATCTGTTTTGTCTTACACAATACATGTAGAACATCCATATCAAGTGAACGGGTACAATGCAATTCGTTACAATAGCCAGAGATCATTCTTAAATAAATGAAAGGATGCTAAGGGGCTTTCTCTTAGCCCTTCAGTGCCCTTGCCAGGAAAGTTCCCTGAAAGTACAATACTGCACATTTTCTTCTAAAATTTGTGCCTCTGAGAGACAGTAGCTTCTCCTTCCACGTATTCCATGATGCCACTTCTATAAACAAATAACATACCTGCAAATTTTTAGTTTTTTTTGGGTGACATTATTGTGTAGTCATTCTCCTTTTATTCTTCCTTTTAACTCAAATGGAATATGCCATTATTCAATTGGCGATTTTCGATTCCATCTTTCTTCTACGTTGTTTCACTAGAGCTGAAAATGACATTTGATTCTTCTCCTAATACATGCCAATATCTCAGTATAAAATACAAGTTAGAAAACAAAATGTACACTGTGAACAAAATTAAAAGCAGAAACTAATTAGTGCTTAAGTAATAAAATAAATAGTTCATAAATCCCGTGTGATTATTAACATCATACCATCACGTTAGAATACGTCGTCAACAAAGAGTTGTAGGTAAATATACAAAACAAATGGTTTGACTTGATTTATATCTTAGATGGAACTCTTGCCAAGCCTGTACACGGTCATAAATGTAACAGGATAGTATACGTTTAAAAAAAATTTGTGGTGGAAGAAAGCAATAAAACAGTGGCACTGATTGGTGAAAACAAAATCAGTTTAGCATTCAGACTTCTGATTGGCTACTTTCAAAACACAGTTTGGTATAAATTTTATTTATTTCTTCTTAATCTCAATTCTGAAGATTTTGTACTCTGAGGAGTATCAGAAGAAAAAAGCTTTTCAGCACTAAAATTTTTTTCGCTGTTTCAACCAGCATACGTTTTTGGAGAGGTAAGCTAGCTTAGTCGGTAGAGAGCTGGACTAGCAAGCAGAAGGTTGATATTCAGTCTCTACCATCAATCTGAAAATTCTACTTCTGCTGTTACGATTACTAACAATCCTCCTCCTCTACCATAAATAGCCACTCGCCGTGTATCAATAACAGTATTTCATGACAAGTGGAGCAATGTTGGTATATTATTCTATTTGGGACCCAAAACGTGAAGTTGTAAGTTATGGTACGCTTACACGAACAGCTATCTGAAGATATACAGAATAAAGAGATAATTAATTAGGCGAGTTAGTTCAGTTGGTAGAACTTTGGTCTAGCAAGCAGAAGATTAGTGGTTAGAGTCCACCATTAACAATCAATCTGAAAACTCCTATTGCGAATCTAGAAGAGAAATGGGTACCTGGCATTAGCTTTTATTCTTTAAAGCATATGTTTATATACTATTTTATGACATCGAAGAGGCTTATGAATGAAACGTTATTTTTTGTTTTAAGTATCTTTACAACAAATGTTTCAAAGCATTTGTATGAGCCACATGTTTACATGTCCTATAAATCTTTGGCATGAGAGGCAGAGTAAGACTCGGGTACAAAAGGAAGAAGCCAAGTCTCGAGAGCTGCAAGGCCATTTTTTCGCTCAACTGGGACAAAGTCTTCCGGTATTGATATCCTCTCTTTCACTTCTTCATAAGTTCTCATACATTTTACGCACATGATGCAAGAAGACTACAAGGAAGCGGAAAAAATGCAGGAAAAGGTATCGCTAAAATTCCTTGATGAATGTGAGGCAGACCTCAGCAAATTCAGAATACAATGATACAATAAGATCTGCAAATGTGAGCTGGAAAAGGGATGGGAATACAACAAAGAGAGAAATGATGAAATGCTGGTAGTATTTACAAGTTAATCAAGGGCTTGCATTTGATCTCACAGGTCCCAGCTGGAGGAGATTATTCTTTGGGAAAGAGTTGATTAGTGGAACAAATCATACAAAATTGTGTTTAGAAACGGATTATTTATAAAACATCTTCGCCATACAGAGGTCGCATTAATCGTCTGGAGTTAACGTGGAACAACTTTGCGTAGAGTTTATAGGAAAGGAGAAGAATATTGTTTCAAATATCACGTGTACTAGTGACGTGTTTCTGCTTACTTATGTTATTGAAAAACGCGTAAGCTGCAAGCAAATTATTTTTGCCTGCAATGCACAGGCTTCTTTGACTTGAATGAAGCAGTTTCCAGAGCAGCAAGATGAACTGGAGAAAGCTTTTTTTTTACTATCCTCAGTGAATCCTCTTGATAGTCGCCAACACAAGACTTCTTTCCAATCAAATGTTGTCCGATCACCGAGTCATTTTTCGGAAATATAAAAGCAAGTTGCAATCACGACTAGGCAAAACTCTATGTTTTTTTCTGTACCTTCAGGATATTCCGTGGACCCCGGTAAGTGCCTCGCAGACTCCTAGGAGTAAAGGAACCATCAGTTGGGAACCTATGCCGTACACGAAGCAAACTGTTATTTTACTTTAAAGTTTCACACTTCCCCCTTTGCGACCCTCCCTAAACTCTTGTCCTTCCACTTGTCCAAAACGTTATCAATTTGAAATGGCCCAGAGAGGAATTGTTTCCCAGATTTGATAGTTGTAACAATATGTTTGTGGAAGTATTGGTGGTGATGGGGGTGGGTTGGGGTGGCGGATCTCGCCGCTTTGACCACGGCCCTGTTGCATGTAGATGGATTTTCTGCTCTGTTGGTCTCACCAAATATGTATTGAATAGAGACAGCAAATACGGAAGGAAAATGGCGACGTCAAAAATAACAACTAAATAGTGCAATTTGACTCCAGATATCTAAAGGGAATCCTAAAATATGTTTCCAAAATTATCATACCTGTAGTATGCACATTTTTAAAACTAGAAGTGTTTGGATCTTGACAATTTTTTGGTCAAGACTCGGTATATTTTGCCTGGATCCTACAGTTACGATCCAGCATCATATAAATGAATTTTGTTATAGAGATTTGAAACTTCGAAAGGTGATATATCGGTGTTGGTAAAAAATCTCCGCTCCAGTTTGCCCGTTGACAGTCTTACTACTAGGGCAACAGAAACATTGAACAACAGAAGCACTTCTATCTGTTTTTAACTTTTCAAAAATGTGACGTCACACTTTCACTCATTTCCAAATTGATGTTGTTGTAAGTCAATATGGCGGCAGTTGAAAACACATCTTCATCTGACTCTGAGGACGAAGCAGAACAACAACGGCTAAAGGAAGCATCTGTCGGATTTTTGGTTGGTGAGTTATCAGCTTGTAATTGCATACGTTATTTTTGCTTCTTTAAGTGTATAACATTATTCTGTTAGTAATTTCTGGCCACATTTTAATGTCAGCATCGCCCGGGCCCTAGCCCTGTACCGGTATGTGCTGTACTATACTGAAGCTGAGGTATCTATAAGCTATACGCTATACCGTACCCCAGTAGGGCCTACCGTAGGTAAAAATATAAGAAATGGAAAGGCAATAAAGATAGATTTGCCGTTATTCTGTTCTGCATATGAATATTTCTGACATTTTTCTGGCACATGGTCCGTAATAATCAAGGTATAGGCCCATAATTGTAACCCGCAGTGTAGAATATATCTCGCTAAAACCCAAGGGAATAACAATGAGCAGGCGTGGTGCGTAGAGTATACTTCCAACTCAACTTTAACTTTGTACTGTGATGGTAAAAAAGTCTCTTTACCACTCAAAGTCAATTCATAAATTTTACAATCAATGGTAATAATGTAGATGTAGGATTCGTATTATTAATTTCCGTAGGAGTAGAAGTAGGTCGAATTTGTTATCATTGAGGTAGATGAAGGAGCAGTAAAATAGAAGTTGAAGCAATAGTAGTAGCAGAAATTCTAGAAGTCGAAACCGTTGTAGCAGATGAGGCAGTTGTAGTAGATTTGAACCAGAATAGAAAACAATACACTAATACAATACACAATATACTTGGATGAAATTGCATTAGTGAATAGTAATGTAGCCTACATAATTGATCTTGATGTAAATGAAATGCTGCAAACAAAATCACTTTAATAATGTATACAAGCAACAAATATCATATGCCTTGTACTTGCAAAACTAAACCTACAGATATCCAAGTGAATAGGTTAAGCAGTAGGCCTAGTGTCCTAACCATGTGAATGACAGAAGATAGCTTGGTAACAAATGATGACTAATTACAAAACATAAATCAATAAATAAATTCTTTTATCATACTTTGTTTACACATGCACCAGAACTAACACCAAGACAACTATCAACATTGAGACTATAGAAAGCTAAAACTATGAGTGAAAATGCCTATATATGGATTGATAGAACAAGAGGTTTATGGTAGCAATAAGATGATGTGGTATGATGCATTACAAACCAACAATGATCCCTAAAAAACTGTAAAGAAACCCCCTGCAGTATTACTTTATTGCAGTTTTAATGCCGTGCACTCCCCTTTGCATAGGCTAAGGTGGTGCCCATGTACATGGGACTTGATTGGAGCATAGCACTCATTGAGACCAGATACCCTTCCTGAGGTCACCAATAGCCCTTTTGGGTTTTGAAACCTGACCCTCTTGAACTGAAGGCAAAAAACTTATCCACTAGGCCACGGCTGCTCTATGATAACCCAAAGAGAAATATCCTCCTATGAAAAGCTTCATAAAGAAACTATCCACTTAGGAAAAATTTCTAAAGGAAAATTTCTTCTGAGGAAAAGATTTCCGAAGTAAATATCCTTCTAGGAAAATATCCTGAAGGTAGAAATGCACCCTAATCATTACTTAGCACTTTATGTAGCACTTATGCCCTTTCATCCAAGTTTGGGTACTTGGTGATGACTTTACTTCATCCTCCTTTATCTGCAGCTCCACCATCAAAAGTGATGACTACATAGGTCATGCTCAATAGCTCTTAGATCTCAGCATTTCACTAGGCCTTGAGTGCCTCCTCTGATCTTGCAGGTCTAATAGAATTTAGAGGTAACAATTTGCCAGTCCATTTCAGGCCTAGTAGATGTGAGGCTGAAATGTAGTTAAGGTATCTGAAGACTCCAAAGCTTTTAACTTTAAAAGTGAACCAGAACATCACTCTTAAAATCTCCTGTCTGGTCAACCCTACTTCCAAGACAACAGAACCATTCAGTAGAGCTTAAAGTATGATTTTCTTTCATATGGCCAGGCTGACTATGGTTTGAGTTCACAAACATATGTTTGGTTTTTGCAGCATTTATATGAAGACCAATTTGTAGGCCTAGTGTGGAAATGCTTCCTGTGAGTGCCTGAGCCATAGCATAGTACAGTATCACTCAGCTTCTTTTTGTTTGAACTGGCAATACCATGGAGGTTGTCTCTTGTTGTCTCTTTGATCATGTACTCTAGGGCAATTAAAAAAATGTATGGTGATACAACACACCCTTGTCCCTCCCCAGAGTGAATCTTGAAGAATTCTGAGCATCTTTCTTCAGTTATAACACAGTGGTCACAATTTTCATACTATGCTTTGATGATATTTATATATTTGGGTGGCACATCATAAGATGTCAGAATATTGAAGAGTGATTCATGATGAATACTGTGGAAAGCCTCTTTAAAGTTAATAAAATTCAATACTAAGTTATTTTGCCTTTCAACTACTAGTTCAATAATTTGTGTGGTAGTAAGTTTCTGTCCACTGCAGGATCTACCATCTGGAAAGCAGATTTCTTCTCCCTTAAGAGGTGTTCAATTACATTGGTGAGATGATTCAATTTATCAATATTAAGTACCTTTGTTGGAACACTTTGCCAATTCCTCTCCACTTTGCCATCCTGGCAAAACATACTTGGAGATCAGGATGCTGTTGTACATAAGAAGCAGGATCTGCAAGATAGCCTTGCCACCACTTTTCAGAATTTCAGCACTGATGGCACCTAGACCTGGGACCTCTTTTTCAGGAAGCAAAGGACCTTTGAGATCTCTTAATTTTGAGTAGAGCCCCATCTTGTAGTTATGCTCATTATTTGTATTGACATTGAATAACAGTGGATTTTCTGTTGATTCCTGGTTCAAGATATCACTAAAGTGCTCAACCCAGCACTTGTCTTTATCTTCCCTACAAGTGAGAGCTCTTCTATCCCTTATCATAATAGGTGGGTTTATACCACTTTTTAAGGTCATTATCCTGATCATTACTTGCTAACAACTGACCATATTTTACCACAAGGTATTTCTCTCCACCCATTGTAGATATTTCCAACTAACAACTACAATACACTGCCACTGTGTATAGCAGAATTAAAAATCTATGTCTTATAGAGTAAAATAAATGACTGACTTTATGTTATTTTTCTAAAATACTGTATGGTGGCTTCTTTAATTGGCATATAACATTGTTGATAATGTGACATTTGTGCAGGTAATCATCTTAAACTCTCATAAATACGCATCCAAAGAAGCTACATATATTTAAAATGTTCATCAAGTTATGTTTTGATCACATAAATTAAAAAGTGTACTATAGCGTTGAAACTTCAGTGATATAACTTGGTTTAAATTCGTTGGATCTCTTCTTATCAACCTTTGATTGGCTATAATAGGCAATATTTGCATGTGATTAGTTGATGTCTATAATGTCTGATGAAAAGCAAAGCTCTATAAATGCTGTACAGTTGGAGAATTTAAACTGCAAAGTGACATATTATGATGAACATGTTAGATATATATATATATATACCACTCATCACCTCTAAGACAAAACCAACTGGTGAGGAGGAGACTTCAGTGCTGATATGTAACTCTGCAGTGTTATTGTAGATATAATAAACTAACCAAAAAGCTATGATTATGTGATTTAAATAAATTCTAGGACTATTTCTACTAGAATAACATCAGACCATAATAATTAAACCTTAAGGTAATAATCAATAAATAGCTATCAAGGTAATCAATTGATAGATATCTACGTCTTGAGGGTTTTTTTCTGAGAGTGAGCTTTAACCTAGTAACTGGGATTTGCATGGGATATTTTTCTGGATAGAGTTTTATTTAGGGGATTTTCCTAGGTGGATATTTTCCTCAAAAACTTTTTTCGTGAGGATTTTTGCCTTAGGGATATTTACTGAAGGGATTTTTTTCCATCTTGCTTTAGGGATTATTACCTACATTTGGTCATCCTTTGTAAGTGTGACATTAAGTACACCATTTGTGCTAGGTCTTATATGTTTCTAGTTTGAATTTAGCAGGTAAATAAGATGTTAGCAGGTAAATAATACCTCAATGTTCAGGCAAAACAGAGCTGCCTACTGCCTTTTAATATCTTCTATTTGCAGCATGTGGTCCCTGATATGGTTGGGTAAGGAGTTCCAGAGTTCAGGTGCATTTGTAGAGAAAGATATTTTTTATAATGTTCCAGCATACAGTTTCATGTTGCTCAAAACCGTTTCTCTTCTGACCACAGATTTCTTGATGGCAGATAATAAAGTATTCTGCCTTTCAGATATCTGGAAGCATTTTGTTGAAGCACTTATGAATGAAGAAAAGAATTTAAAATTTGATTTGTTACTCTACTGGAAGTCAGTAAAGCTCAATCAACAGAGGAGTAATGTGACTGTTTTGTACCATCTGACGTTTTTGAATCCATTTTTGGGCAGACCAATTAGGAATGAATTACATAAGTCAAGTCTATCTCTTGTGACTTGAATGGTAAGTAGATTTAGGAATCATCTGCATACAAATGGTATTCCTTAGCATTCTTACAGATGACATCTACAAGAAGAGATTAAAGGGACACTAAACTTTTAATCACAGATAGGTATTGATATATGGAACAGTCTAACAGAATCATAAATAATGAGTATATCACATTATTGAAAAGGATACTGGATGAAAAATGGAGTAAGTATGGGCAGCCCACGCTAATGGGAAACATGCAATAGTTAAATCAGCGACCAAACTAAACTGGAACTTAAACTTAAACTAAAACTGAACTAGTGGGTGGAAGCACAATGTATTTGCTTTGTTCTGTCATACACTTGTACAGGTACTTATACACAAGATCATTTCTTATGTTGTCTAGCCTGTAAGCTAGACCCCTGTGAAATTTGTAAAAGAAATATATTCAAGTACACGAAATATGGATTTAGTCTTATGCTACTTAGTGTTCATCTCTAATCTTTGGTACCATATCTAGGCTGGTTATCAATGTTGAAAAAACTTTCCCATATATCTAGCCAGTAAATGCAGCCACTATGGTCTAGTGGATAAGTTCCTGGCCTTCTGATCTAGGGGGTTTGGAGGGTCAGGCTTCAATCCCAGGAAGGTCCATCAGTGATGTTAGGAAGGGCATCAGGTCTTAAAGTGTTCCATGCTTCAAACAAGTCCCACGAAAGTGGGCTCATCTCGTCTCATGCAAAAAGACGTTGAAAGGAAAAAAGTAAATAACAATGTATAACAAATAATTTTGATTTGTCTAACTTTGTTGGGTAGTAACTTACTTGAAAGCATTATAATATGCTACACACATATTTACCATCATCCCCACCATTATCATTATCATCCACATCATCATTCTCATTCTCATTCTCATTCTCATTCTCATTCTCATTCTCATTCTCATTCTCATTCTCATTCTCATTCTCATT
>JAAAKL020012496.1:0-12998 GCA_010016065.2 Carybdea cf. marsupialis auct. non (Linnaeus, 1758)
GTAATATTCAGAAAAGGGCATACCCTAAGAAAATATTCTAGCATGCCTGCTTGGAGAACATTATAAAAAAGCTCAAAACAAGTATCATTGAACCATTTGACAAGTTTGGCAGCTCCCTGGCATGCTAACCGCCTTGATTGTGATCCTTACCGACAAAGGATGCATATTATTTATGCCGTGTATAGATTGCATAGACATTGTTTTGCTTAATAATTAGTAAGAGATTATAAGTTTTATTTGATTTAGACTAGCTTCTCCTTAGCTTTTTGAACTATTGACACATCAAAGATCCCCAATCAATTTTTGCCACAAATTTATCTCCATTTCTACCCATTATAGCTGGTCTGCAATACATATTGTAGGTATATGAATGAACTCTACCTCACATGGGGCTCAGATTCTGCCCTCCACTAATTTTTAAACGCAAATAACTATTTTTCTGTGATAACTTCAAATCTGGAGATTCGTGCCTATTATCTTCTATTCTTTTACTGGACAATATATTGATCATAGAACGCCTGTATCTTGAAAATAAGATTTTTACTGTTGGCATATTTGAAAAGTATAAATATATAACAACATATTGAGTCGCTTTTTGGTTGTGTTAAGTGATATTGTATATATGAAGGAGTGTTTAAAGTAGCCAAATAAGAGAATATTCCACTTTAATGTGAGGTTAGAAATTAGTGGGTTTTCTACAAGGCTATTGCCAATAAAAATATATCCGTTGTTATATTACATACTTTAAGAAAGTGAATAAATCAGGAGTCAGTACTCATGCAAAAATTTGAAAGCTCTACTAAAAATATATTTTGAGAAAAATGAGGGAAGTCCAACCATCCCCATGGCTGAGAGCAAGGTTGAAAATGCCCCTGTAAGCTAGGATTAAACAATCTGTAGTTAAAAATCTACTCTGTAGCAAGAGTACCAAAGGCAGAAATTAGAGGGGAAAATTCAAATGTACTTCGTGCCCTTTCTTTCTCATCTTCTTGTGTTTCTCATGTGCCACTCTTGATGGCTGTAGCGACTTCTGTTTTGACGTATATGTTATTGGCCTTTTTTTTCTTGCCTTCTTGTTACTAGGTACACTGCTCGGACAACTCGTTTTATCTCTGAAAGTGCTGTCTCCTTCATTGTCACTAAAATCCTGCAAAGTAACAAATGTACTATCATGTAGAGACTTCCTTTCACCCACATTTACGAGGTTTTAAATACATGAAATAAACAGGAAGCCATATCAGCGCCTTACAGGTAGGTAATAAGCTGTTAACGTAGCCACAAATAATTACCTCTCGGAAAGAAAATGGTGAGTACCCTGACTTGGATGGAGGAGGTCTCTTTGGTTTTATAGTCATATTATCCCTCAACTTGTTTGTTTTGGGCTTTGTCTCAATGCGTACTGGCGAAAAATCTGTAAGTGACGTTTCTTTCAACTGTCCAATACTTTTCGTAGATTCGTCGACTTTTTCTCCAGTGGTTTCAATTTTGTTTTTTTGCTAGAAATGGGAAATTTAGACGAAAACATGATGAGTCTATTAATCAGGTGTGTAATAGACATAAGTGCTGTAGGATGGAACAGAATCTCATCGTCAATACAAACTTGACGTGATATACAAGTGTTATAATCATGGGATAAACAATGTAAAAAAACTACATGTCCAGAACTTGATGTCGGTCGAACTAAAGCTGGATGACCATCGACATGATGAAAAAGCGCATATACTTACCATTAACACTGTCTGACAGACCTTAAGTAACATGAAATTGAAGGAAAGAATAATCTTTGTTAATAACTTCTATTATTTCCCAGATTTCATGATGGAAGTCATTATTCAACAGTATTTAGGACCAAAAGCAAAGTCAACTCCAAGATGTTTATCTATACGAATGCATAATTGCCTGAGTATGCCTGAGTACTTATGTCAATGAAATGGCACTGACGAAGCTAACAGCGAAACAAAAATAAGGTTGCTGGTGGTGGTGACAATTCGGGATCGACTACCCGGATTGTCGACTTTACTATTGCACTATTTAGGGAGATCCTGGGTTCGAACCGGGCCATCTTTTAAAAACCAAATTATAGGCTCAGTATCTTTTTCTTCAGTCTATTTTTCCATCAATGTAATGTTTTAACTCTCTTCTCTATTGATGAATAGAAACAGCTACAATTATACAGTTGGATGCTCGATAATATAGTAAGGTATACCGCGCCGTTAGATAAAATGATAACACCATCAACAAGTAAAAATAAACAATAATAGTAAAAACTCTTTTCATAGATATGTAATTGTAGCTTTATTAGAAGATGTCAGGTGCATTTTCGTTTTTGCGATTCACCTTCCCGTCCGCCTAGTAAATGTTCTTTTTTGTTCTATTTGATGTATATTCCAAGAAATTTGTAGTGATATAATACATGCATTATATATGCATTATTTAGTCTGCGAAGGTGCCACAGATGTCACAAGAGTAAGGAAGTAGTGTGTATTTCTAAAATGCGATTTATAAACAGAAAACTTACAACATCTTCCTTGAGGGTGTCATTGGGTTCTTTTGAAGAATCCTGTTCCTTCACACTACAACTTCTACCGACTGCTTCATATTTTTCCGAAGAATTAACATATTCCTGGCTTTCAGGAACAACCACTGCATCAGTATTTGCCTTGAAAACAACAGAACTAAATGAGATAAAGATATTTTGCTTTCCCGTAAGGTTATTGGTCATCATTTCTGACCACACGTACTACGTTTGCTCCAGTATATAAAACGCGACCTAAAAATTACTTTGTCATTGTTAATACACAAGCCCTTAACAAGATATAACGTCCCTGAGTGTGCTGAACTATAAAGAGATGGAGAATTTAAGATAATGGCATAAGAATGATTAAGATAAAAGAATGAAGAAACAAAATAAGATGAAAGCGAATTCCAGCGCCGTGCAGTTAAAAAGAAGCTACGAATAAACACAGCCTTTTTACTAAGTGAACCATAATTGGCATGGAATAACTGTGAGTAGCAAGCCTGGAGACTTTCATCTGGAACCAAGGGAGAAAGATACTTAGAGCACTTCAGACGGTAATAAAAGTAGAAAAAGCTACTATCGATCACATCACGACAGTATGATTGGGATATAGGAGTTAAAACTAGAGAGAAGCATCTTTGTTAGACATTTCCCTTTGACAACTGTTAATAAATTTTCTGCGATCCCTCTCCCCAAACATGGCAACATATTCAAGTTTATTACAACTACATTATAAAAAAGTAGTAATAATAAGCCTTCAGTTACAACAACTGTTGACTTCTACTAGACGTAATTACTTTTAGAAACACGTAATAGTCATCTTACTGAAGACGATTACAAACGTGTGAATAAAATCAGAAGTAGATTGTCATTTCCTCCCTGCAATAACTTCCATAATATAAATGTTTCCTTAACTTGTTCAAACTTGCATTTGCGCAAATAGTTTCAACATGACTGCATATGTATGAAGATGACATTATAGAAAAATATTAAGAGGTATTGTAACGTATATGTTAGCGTAGATATGCTGTATTTTTAGTGAGTGAAATGAATATTGTAAAAGTTAGATGACCTCCATCCATTATTATTGTGTATCAAAGATGATTTGATAAGCACTTCTGTTGATAAAACTATCTACAATCGAAACTGGCTTATTTCACTGTTTTCTTGTATAGGGTTATCACTTATGAAATTAAAAGCATGTCATTTTCCATGGCCTAATGATATACAAATGACTGATGTGACTTTTAGAATTTATGTGACTTCAGACTTGCGAGAAAAGATGTGTTTGGTGTAAAATTGGGAGTTATATGGTAGAATTTGGAGAATAAAAGTTTATTTGAGTCAAGTGGTAGAACGTATTCTTTCTTTGCGTTTCTCTAGCAATAGCGCAGCAACAAAAATAAAGGGCCAAATTGCTTGGCTACTAAGTTAAATGACACTTCGTAAGAGGCAATTTTGACCAACATCCCTCTGTTATTCAAAACCTTCTCTAGCTAACTGCACTGCAGTGATCATGAGAGTCACCTTTAGGAAATTCCTTCAACAGCATAATTATATAACTGCATACCTTTTCAGTGCTCTCTTGACTGCTCGCGAGATACTTTTGTTTCGAATCTGTGCTAATCAGACGTATAGGCAGAGGAACTTTAGCTACAGATGCCTTTACTGGAGTCGAGTTCAGAGAGGGGCTTGAATACGACACATCAACGTACTTGACTATCCCAAATAATTCCTTAATACCGTGAGAAACAGTTGCTTTGAAGTTAAGGAAACAATGACGGCCGTTGTTGTAAATACATCATTATCAAAACTTTATTCTAAAATTAGAGAATACAATCTAACAAAGGGAATCGGGGAAACAAAAATTTTACTATTTCCTGAAATTACGTCCAGTCTTAGCTAAGAGGTACAGTATCTTTGTTCAGTTATATACACAAATCTGTAACGGTTATATTGTGAGAATGTTGATGTCCTTCATCCAAACTAAAACATTGCATCAAACCTTTAAAGCCTTCGTGTAGAGAATTGCTTGAAATAGATCATCAGTAAAAGGGATATTTGCAACAATGACTTGCCAAACTCAGTGATTTGAATATTGGTAATAAAACCGTTGATGACAATGGCAATAGCATGGTAAGAATCAAATGCACACAAAACCTCTTGAACATATTTAAGGGGCATATGCAACCGGCAAACTTTGCGCGCTGAGTTTCTCCGTAATTGCCATTTTATGGACAATGGAAGTCATCGACTCGGAGAAATCAATTAATATCATAATGATCGATGATGGGAACAAACCCGTAGGTATACCTCAAGAGTGGGTCATTGACCATTGGAGATGAAGGTTTAGACTGATGTAATCCAAATAGGAGAAAATGAGACCAGTAGTAGTAGATAAAAGGAGATATTTAGTCTCTCCATGACATATATTAATTGGAAAAGGAGGGAGAGAAAAAATTACATCACTGATGTAAACGATGAAGAAGCATGTGAAAAATAGCAAGACTTAACCTCTTGCTTATTGTGGCAGTAACCATGAACAGTTTAGTGCTGTGCTTACGGTCTGGTTTATTGAAAGGGCAATTCCAACTCGTTTTGATTTTTTAACATATGACGGTGGAGTACAACATTTCAACTTAAATTAAGTACACACCCTTCCTCTCACTTTAAACAGAATCGCTAAAAATGCAGGAACAAGTATCTCGAGGAAGCAAGAGAAAGAAAGAAAAAGGTAGAAAATGTCACAATACCATTAAAAAAACGTAGGAGATCTGTAATGAGAATTAGACAAAGAGTTCAGAAAAGGGAACGTAAGTGGAAACATATGCAAGAGAATTATCAAGGAGATAAAGCTGCTCATTAAATAACAACTGTCAAGAGGCCTTATGAATAAATGGACCCCAAGGAGTGAAACCGATGAACTACCAATCGAAATTTAGAAGGTTGTAAGTGACAGGTGAATTGAGATCAAGTAGAAACTATTATTGAGAAGAGAAGATCAGAAACAATCAGTTGGGGTTATAAACTAGAGACATAGAACTTGGTTATTTCCCTAGTATCTTTTCAAACTGTGATTTGCGCCAAAAATGTACTGCTAGTGGATGGTCCATGGACAGTTGCAAACTGTTTGCACTTCATTACTTAAAGTAGGTTAGCTGAAGGAATCCATAGGACCATCAGTTTCATCGTCCATGCCAGTGAAATCTGCAAAATATGATATAACGTATAGAATGAAGCGGAACTACAACAAAGTAGTTGACGATTACCAATCTGGTTTTGTTGAAGGAAGTTATGTCTAACACGCAAAGAGACCTGACGTCCCACTACTGCAACAAAATCTACACCAAAACTACCATGAGATAGATACAAGAGATGTCCTGTTGAGGTTTTCAAATTGGAGCCAGACTCCTCCACTAAGGAAGAAAGGAAACATTACTCAAAATCATGAAATGTGTAAAGAACTCAAGAGCACAAGAAGATTTGCTCTTAAAGTTTGCGAAAGCAATTGTAATGACTATAGACAACAAAGGAGCAGTGACACATCTTTTGCTTATGGTCAAGAGATAGGAGTGGTTGATTCATTTATCCACCAATATTTTATGCTAAGCAAACAAGGGGATGCAAATAAGAGATTCGGAGGCGTCCCGCGTAGAGAAGGCAGTTGTTAAGGAAATGGCATATGTTTGGATAAATCCAAGAGTAAGTCTACTTAAAGACTTTTCTATGTAACTGCCTTCTTCATAGATACCTACAGCTATAAGTGATGGACGCTACTCAAAGGGCATCAACATAGACTACTTTCAAGATAACTTATAATGCTTAAGTTCTTATAAAAAAATCTTGATATACCGTCAACAGACAAATAAGAAGTCCCTAAAATTTGAGAATATAGATTTTTTTGGAAAATTATGAAATTTCATTACTTTCTTTGCTCTTGAAAAACCCTTTAATACCCGGAATACGTCATGGGTACAGCGTTGAAAGTCCTAAAAATCTGCAATAAAAGCTGTCGCTACAAAATTTCTATTGCCTCTTACTACAGATCATCGATACCCTATCATAACTGCTAAAGGTGTTCATCTTTTATGCAAATGCCCTTTGTGGATGGAGTATACTATAGCACTCTCAATTTACTTAATTTACTGTAGCATAAAGACATTTTTGTCAGGGGCTGGCACGTTTCTAAAGGTTCTTTGAGAGACTGATCCAGAAGTGAAACGCTACTCTAAGTTAACTTTAAATATTACATTTTAAAACTTCATAAAGATAATGCAAGGATACTGTCTTTGCCAAAGGATATTTTGACATATCGCTCCGGTGCCTCTGGACAAAATGGTACTAAGGTATACGCCGGTTCTTTTAACTTTAATAAAAGTATGTTGTCCTTGCCCATTCCTGTAAATGGAAACGATATTCCTGTATGATTAAAAGGAATACTGACTGGTTATCATTACTTTAGTATTCCTAGTACCATTGCAATGATATCAATTACAGAGTAGCAGTCTATGAATTTTCTAGCAAGCATAGTTTTACTTTGTGAGATATATACCAGAGTGTGCTGTCTAGAGCAGCTGTTTTTCATTTCTTTCTTCATTTCTGTTTTTAGTTATTCCATTATGTAACTATTTGATGATAAAGTTTCTGTCTTAAAAGCTAAACATGTGATTAAGAAATTTGAGTTTGGGCTAGGGTAACGTATGCTCCCACAAATTATTCTGGATGATTTTTTTTGTATTATAGTCGGGTTTCGATCTCTATTTATGTTGATGTTCTTGAATCAATCGACAACAGTGCAAGAATTATTTGCTTCCAAAGACAATTATACATTTTCATCAATCTTTTTTTCTGCTAGATCGTAGACCTGATCTATATGTTGCTTAATGCAACCAAAATGTGAGTAACAGGTTATCTTCTTTAAAACTAAAGAGTATATATACTTTTGCACTATGACTACTTTTACATTTTAGTTATCCTGTCATTTACTACTCTGCAAAGTTTCAGTCCAGAATAGTTGTAAAGTACAAAAATATTTTTATAGTATTTTTACATGATTGTTTAAATTCATTAATACAAATACAATTTTAACCTCTATTTTTTAAATAACTGTTAGGATCAAAAGGAAGGCTACAATTCCATAATCTCGAGTGCTCAAATTAAATATAACTAATACAAAAAAATCTAGGGAACGAACCATTTAATCGGAAGTCTTTTACTTGATCCTGTTTGATAACTACTATTTCCCACTCAGCTTCGCTGTCCTAAAATGAAAACGCGACAGTTAATATAGCGTAGTTAAAAAACAAGCTAAATAGTATTCATCATCATTGAATTACTATCCACAAATCTAGATGGGTCCACTTAGACAACTGCATCTATGACGTATGTATAATAGCTAAATCTAACTTTCAAGTGTAAAGGACTCAGCATCATTTACTACTAGTATATGTAGAATCGTAATTCATAGTAAGGAAAGAGACAATCTACTATAACGTGCCAAACTTGTCTCCACTTTTAACACATATCCAGATAAATTGTGATTGCTTTATGTAACTATTATGACATAAATATATTAGATAGGTTTATATTTTGTAGCTTATGTAAACTAAATCATTGAGTAGGATATCTTTCTTATTGACAAACTGGGTCAGAAGATTCAACTATTTAATTGTCTTAATCGACGTACCGTATTGACTTAAATTCACCAAAATGAAATTCTAAATTTTTATCGAATTTATCAAAACATTATAAACGGAAAAAATGTGATAACGTACTTAACAACAACAACAGCATCACTGAGTGTATGTCACCAAAATTCAGTCATGAATTTAGGTTTATAATGTTGGTGCCGAGAGCTTGCAAACTTTTATATGCTACTGTAGATCAATGTGTCATTGCTTCCTAAATGTATATTGTTTGACGTACATTGACGTGTGTGCTTGGGGGATTCATAGTATATGCGATGATCAAAATAGTTTTACTTACATCTTCTTTAGTGTCATCATTCACAAATGCAGATATGGACTGACTCGTGGGGTTGAAGTCAACCCAGAAGTCCTTTAGAACCTTATCAATTGGCCTGTTCAACTTAATGCAAAAATATGTATTGATTAAAATACTGATGAAGATGACATAAAATATTGCAAACATAAATGTATGGCATATAATATCCTGAATTACTATTACGGCAATCCCTCTAATCAGTTAAACATTTCAATAAATGCAGACCAATTCGTTTACCCAAAAGTCCGTCAAATGCTAAACTTTGACGATTTGGCTGTTTACAGTATCACACTTCTAACATGTACATAAATGAGACTATGACATAATATCTAACTAAGTCTCGCATCCTTTCCGTTAAATGCACTAGCTAGGACTTGCATGAAAACAGTCCAGATCTCTAATAAATTTCGTTGCAATCGTAACATTATAATGGCCGTTCATGCTCAAGTGGTACTCAATTGCTTGTATTAACAGCATTGAACATACTATAGACATTAAAGGAAAAGTGTACCTGACATCAGATAGGAGAGGAGAAAGGGGACTATGAAAGGAATTGACTACTCTATGTCACTATGCCGAGGCTCAGAACATTTTCTACCTCATCACACCTCTACCTTTTTTTTACCTTACTTACCTACAAGTGCTTTCTGCAATATTTTACAAGAGAGTGAAATTCCAAAAGTACCCTCTTTAAATGCTAATTATTGTAAACACTTAAGCCTTCCCGAAGGATACGCCTGGATACCCGATGTTACAGAAAAGTTTTCTTTGTTCCACAAACTTTAGAACACGAGTGTTATTGATAATAAGTAAGATTCTAGATAGCTTTGTTTTGGTTTTCTTTTGCAGCTGTGTTGCTTTTTCGAACCGCCCCTTTTACAGTAGTGTTACTCTGGCTTATGAAGTACTTGGCCCACTAAAACTTTCAATTATCCGAGGCACAGAAACAAAAGAGGATGCACTCCCATTCGGTTAAATGTCCGGGAAATACCTTTACTATCGGAATAGCCAAGATCTCTTTATACGTGACACTTCCATATTTAATAAGTGAAAGCGCTAGCTTTGATTACTAGTTTCCTCATGATTTTTTATATATTTGCAATTGCGATTGACATTTAACACCCAAGCAGTAGCTTGTAACATTCAACTGACAATACACCAATTACTCTAATACCTGATAGGTTCCCACGGAAAATGATGTGCATGGATATGAAAATACCCTAGGATAGAAGAAATCCAATAGTTGCATTGCAGTTCATCTATAACTCGAACAAAGTTTTCTTGTAGCTTCACAGGTCTCCAATAAAAAGATCTTTGAAAAAGGTCGATTTCTATTCAGACTATACTACATTATATCTAAAATACATCCCATGGTGACATTAATTCCAAAGAAAAGGTAAAGACTACCTAGAGATACAAATACTTCGAGTCCCGGGACCAAGTATTGTAGCAAGCTGATTACCAATTTAGTAACAGCACTAGGGGCACGGGCGTGACAAAATGTTACAAACAACCCTTTGCAGTCCCTCAAATGTCATTTTACGTCTGCAACGAGCCCGTGTTACCTTTCTTACGATGTTCCTCTTAGAAACAATCTAGATATATATACATATGCATACGCTAATTAATGATCAACGTAATGATAGAGGAGTTGTAATAGAATAGGGCTGAATGTGCATTTTTACCGAGTAGCTGCTACCCTTTTGGCACTCTTTGAAGTAGACGGTTTATTAAACATTTACTTGGAGTAAAGGCCACCTCAAAATAATAAGTGTACAAATTTTGAGCATACCAAATATCCTAAAGTCTTTTACATAACATTACACAATGGATTCCCTAATTCATACTTCAAACTAGTAGTTTTTGGTCATTTTATTGTTACCACATAAAATCAAAGTTTTATGGGTTTTCCATAAGACTTAAGAAGATAAAGACGCATCGAAAGGATTATGGCTTATAATTGCCAAATGCAATGCTAAAAGTGAGACACTTCTGTAAAGTTCAGTTTTGTATATCCTATAAAAGTTTAACGTTTAGGTGTTGTAACAAATTGATTACAGGTCTGTGTGAAACTTGACAGCGGTTGTGCAACCTCGCTCAAGAAAGAGAGAAACTGTCAATAAAATGGTTTGGTTTTTGGTTCAAGTATCATTGCAAAATGGTTGCATTATAGAAAGAGTTTTCCCTTTGTTAGCTTAAAACCATTGGATGCAATTGATGATGTGCTACCAACTGCCTGGTTTCCTATTTATATGTTTAATGTCTTCCAACTTCTCTTTTGCTTCCATTTCTAACGTTGAACCCTTCCTTCTATCTATCGTTTATTTACGCACGCAAGTGGCATGCGTCATCCAAAGAGACTTTGCATATGGAAAGAAAAGGCAATCTCAGAATTGAACGTAGCCACCATAAACAATATTTCGATGTTTAAAATGGTTTACTTAGCTGTATTTGCTTTTGGAAAGAAGATTGCTTTAAACCAAGTACCAACGACCCTCTATGCATGTACCTATGCCTGGCTTAGGTTTGAGACACCAATAGGTTTGAGAGATGCATAATATGGTCATAGGATCCTACTGATATACAAATGCAACTAAAGCTTCATTCTTGTGTAATTTTTATATCTACGTTTATATGTTTACATCCAGTGGAAACTTCGACTACCATACTATGTTAACAACATAAATATAAAATTCAATAAGAGATAGAAAAGTGCCCGTTGGACTTCGTCCTTGGCGATCGTAATCGAATGTTAAAGATGTGTTATCTTACCTACCTACTACTTTTCTTCAAATTGCTGTTATTAAACGTGTTAAGAAAAATTCGGCATCCCTAAGTTCATGAAAACAAGAGAAAAGTCATAACATACATAGTTAAACATAGTATAACAAAAACGTACTCAACTACCATACCTTGCTAGTGAAGAGATATCAACTCCTATCCTTGCATAGTATCTATAGAAATATTGCATTTTTGAGTCGTATTTCGAAATACTAGTATATCATTCTTATACATGTAGACAAGTATAAAGAAATGTATATTGTGATAGATATGTAACTACATCTTAAGGTATGCTATGCCTTAAACTAATTTAAGAATTTTAGAAAATGGCAAAATTGAACTTTAGTATCGGACTTAATAAAAATTTTTTTTGTTACCTGAGGCACACAAAAAGTATGAGCTATGTTAATTCTTGATTTCTTCCTCTCCATTACGATAACAATACTTTAGTTATCAGCAATTAGAAAGTGCAATATAAATATCAGAGTTACAATTATCTGATTTTTTTATCACTTTGTGAACTATTAGCACAGAAAACTGCAGCTCATTGAAATGTACTTAGCAATAATTCAAAGCACTCTTCCCTAAGTAATTACACCCTAAGCAGATTAAAGGAAAATAATAAAATTACAATCCACAATAGACCCAAAAAAGCACTTTGAGAAACTCCGACTTGTTTAGACTAGTGGCACTTTTAATACAAGGTTTTACCCTTGTAACAATATTTGTATTTACGAGATATATCTCATGGAGTAGAAGGGAAACAAACAAATCAAGTGTAATCTCAAGAGGAAGGTTCCAACCCACTGGATTCTTCAGCAAGACTTTGTAACTCACCCTCACTCCTTTAGTGGCTTGTGAAATTGACTTGTTTTAAGATAAGGTTTTCCCGAGGCATGTTAAGCATAGTAATGTCGCATAGCTTAAGACTCATTAGTTGTCTTAAAACCAACTGCAGTAAACAAGGTAGCTATCAAATAAGTTTAAAGCATTTTATAGGTGCAAACAGCTACATTTATTACTGAAGACAATCGTAATGCCCAATGTATGAATTCTATGTAATGTCTACCGACGAATAAACGATATGCATCTGGTCTTCTGAGCTTCGTATCACAAGAAATTATAGTATTTACAATTACATATTCAATTACAAGAGAAGATATAAATTAATGTCACTGTCGTAGCATTCACCCGACTCCATCTTTACGTTTTTATGTAGAATATTATCAGTGTTGTTGTAATTTAGAATCAGTACAAAATGTAAGGGAAGAAAGAAAGAAACGTACTGCTTCAAACTGTTCAGTTTTAATGGCCAGAAATGCGTTAGACACTTCCTTATTCCACTTCCACTTCTCCGCAAAAGTCTCTCTTTCTAACTTATTGGTAATCCTGAAGATAACTTCCAGCAATGTAGCTTGTAGCTCGTAATCTTGATTGGAAAAAAACACGTTGTTTCTACAGTTTTGCTACAGGTAGTAAAAAAGTTTCTAAAATTTCAACCCTTAATAAAAACGCTATTTCAAATAGCCGTCACAAAATGTAGTTAAGGAGCACACACTTCATGCTTAAGCACTATACTTTGCTTAAATTAACTTAGTATGAGTATATATTCATATATGCGAAAAGTTTGTTGATGGTACAGAACAATAAAACTGCACGAAATAGCGAATTCATTTTGTACTTAAAAGCTTTTTTC
>JAAAKL020012498.1:0-12996 GCA_010016065.2 Carybdea cf. marsupialis auct. non (Linnaeus, 1758)
TTGTGTTAAGATATGTCATAGAGTAACCATGAGCATTCCTATTGACTTTTGTTTGACTTAGTAAGCGTTATATCAAAGAGATACTAGAGAAAAGTGAAATTGTACACTGCGAACACGGACCCAGCATTTGCGGCGTGTTGCTCTACCAACTCAACAATGGTGACCTAGAGATTTACATAGTTCACTTTTCTTTAGTCTCCGCATTAGCTCCTGAGACTCCACCAGTAGACATCACATCTAGCTCTACGCTATTTTGGAGACCAGCCTCTCCACGCCATGTGACTTGAACATGGAAGGACAGGACATTCGGCCCATCATGCTGTCTACAGCCCATTGAAATTAGAAAGTGTTATAGAGAACTTGATATTTTCAAATCCTCTCTTCTCTACAACAAGTATAAAACTGTAAGATAAGACTGCTTCTTCTTGTCGTTGTTTACCACATTGTTCCTTTAAAAATACATTAACCCTTTTTTCTTAGCTAGCATATAAATCAAGATACATTGCAATTTGCATACCTCAGTAATGAATATGTACAGAGTTATCAGCCTTAATATAGCAGCAGGCCTATTAGATATCCCTGGGGCCTTTGAATCTTAAAATGATCCAGTCTGGATAAAGTAAATTCTCGTACTTTCACAATCAAGTACAAAAAACTACACGCTCGGCTTCGCCACTCTCAAATTTATTACCATAACTCTTCCTGAGTTGTCTCTAGGCAAAATATTCTCATGTCATGGCTCTCTATTAAAGTAAAATATTTCTCGAGTTATCATTTACTCACTGATGCTTTTCTTTTCAGGTGATATCGATTTTACAATAAATAATGTTCGTCATGGCGACTGGGATATTTTAAGCTCCTGTCCAACATCTGCGCATAACGACATGTGTTCAGATGTTTCCCACAGATATGCTGCAAGTATGCCTGTGATATTTCTTTAAAACTACCCATTTACATTACATAAGAATTTTGTAGATTCTATGCGGAGGGAAAGTGATGACGTTACAAATCAAAAGTTTTGGAAATAGTAAGACTTGACTCCACATTTCTAAAGACAACCCTTGAATAGGCTGCTTCCCAAATTACCAGAAATGTTATGTGTACAGTGTTGAAATGACAGGCGTTTGAATTTCAAAAATCTCTGGTCAAAACTCTGTCCATATTCATTGATTTCTTACGTTAAAAACCAGCATCAAATAATAAGGTTTTGTTAGAGAGATTTAAAACTTTGAAAGCTGAAATCTCGGTGTTGGGAAAAGGAAATACTGTCAATTTTGGCCGTCGGTGTTCTTGCTAAAAGGGCAACATGAAAATTGAAATTTTTTCCATAATTCAAACAGTTTCAAAAATCGTGACGTCACACTTTCCCCTCGCATTGTTGTTTGAATTTTCTACGTGTTGTTTATTTATATGTTAAAAAACTCTTTTGTTCCCCACTTGAAAAGTTTCGATGTTTTTAGTGTCAGCACTAATTGAGATGTGATGTTCAACCTCCTGTAGCATTGTCCGTGGCACTCTGTAGAGAGAACACGTGTTTCAGGAGCAACACCAAACAAAGCAATTCCCTTTCACGTGAGTAGAAGAAACGCAAAGAGACAATAATCTATTCTCTTATCAAGTGAGGTACAAAATAACAATGCAGCTTGCATTTCTCCTATTTCCTTACACTCTTTATAGAAGGTTGCATAAAACTTTCATCCAAGTATGAGAAGCAGGGACGGGGGAGCAGGTGGGCAGGGAGGCGATGATCCCCAAAGATTTGCAAAATCTCTTTTTTTTCACCGTGACCACTTTTTAGCTAGACTACGTTGAAAAATATCAAATGAAAAGTTTTGTATTTAACACCATATTTCGTTGCCCAGATGAATTTCTCGTGTTCGTTTTTCCTCGTTCTTTTCTGAATATGAATAGCAATTACATGAATTAACATCCATTTTTCATTAATGCCTTTACACCACTATCATTTAAAGTCAAGTTAAACAAAAGAACAATGAAGACACACTTTTTTCCTATTTTCTTGGTTTGTGTACTTTAACTCAAAATGGGTTTTAGACTTCGTTAGGCCAATGGATAATGTCATCACGCAATTGTTTTATCTGCTAAAATTGTTCAATTGTTGCACCTCACAAAACACCCCTTTCCACACAATGTTCAAAGGCACCTTAGTGGAACGCGAAAAAGTAAATTTGGACCCAGCCTACTAGGGCCCCCTAATCTGCTTTACCTTCCCCAGCCCCTGAGAAGATACTCGGCAAATAGAAAATCATCACCTACAGGATTCAAAACTGGGACACGTGCATATGCGGCAAACGTTCCACCACCTGAGCTGGATGAACTACTCTTCTGACTGACTTTACATCTTGAGTAGCCACATCAACTCTCAGTACTCCACTGGTGGATATCGACATCTAGCTCTACGCATTTTTGAGGGCAGCCTCTCAGTACGGTATGACGCGTCCATTGATTGACTTTTATCTGGCCCATCATTCTTTCAAAAGCCAATTAAAAGAACACTTATTTTCAAATACTCCTTTCACTTGGTACGGAGGATATGACGGTATCGCATGATGTGTTTCACTTTCTCCCCTGGTCTATTATAGCAAGAAAGTCTCCGATGTTTCAACGCCCGCTTTGTTTAAGGTCAAATCGACGGCTTCTTAGAGTCGAGACACGATATCGCCTTTGGAGCATATAAATTAAACTTCTTTGTTTCTGACCCACGAATCAACTGTCGATTCGTCATTTTGAGAGATTCTTCGTACTTAAAAATGTGCCATGTTGATGAACTGCAAAAGAGATGAAGAATAATGCACCAAAATACACAAAATATTACAAGATATTGGTCTTATGCAACACTCTGAACGGATTCTACAATTTATTGAACAGTCTTAACTTTATTACCAGTGCCGTAACCACTGGGGGGCTGGGGGCTATAGCCACCCAATATTTTGTTCACAGAGTTGCAGAGAGTAATGTTCACAGAGTTTACGTACCGTCAGTTGCTTTAGAGCGTAAGAATATGTTCTGCTTGATATATTGAGAAGTCTGCTATGTTATCCCGGTCTTAAATACAAGGCAATTTTAAAGCATTGCATAGACAAACCATCCTTTCTCGGCCATGCCCTCGGCCACGCCCACGGGAAATGGAAAGCCCGGTCTAGCCCCCCAATAATTATTTCGTGGTTACGGCACTGATTACTTCTTTATCTTTTATTTAACCGTTTGCTTTTGTTGTGACGACGGATGTTTTAAAGATAAGCCCATTCATATCCAAGATTACTTGCAAAATAGGGATGAAAGGGATTTTCAGAACCTCAGAAATTCGCTGCCTACTAGCTCTAAATGCAATCACTGAGTCACCAAGGGACTAAACAAGTTTTTGGCTCAAAGTACAAAATTTTATACTGCACAAGTGAATAGAGAATTGTAATTATCAATAATTATATATAAACAGCAGTGTTGACAGGTCCGTGTGATACTTCGGTGGAGGCGTTTTTTTAAGAGGGCATACTGCTACATCGACCTTCTCTTGCATCCATTACATATATTATTTCCTGGTGAAGGTTGGATGGACCTACAATGTTTTCCAAATTTACGCATGCGATTAAAGGTGACATACTAAAAATCTTGAGATATCTTCGGCGCGAGCAGGGAAATTAATATTTGAATGAATAATGTGGGGGAAGCTGCGACTTAGAGCTGAATGTTAAGTGAGAATGTGAACATCTCTATTAATTTGGCGTTTGATGGTATCGGAAACGTATTTTTTTTTCGTAGTAACTATGCTTATAGTTCTTTACATCGTTTATTAAAGATTACAAAATCTGAGCAGATACGGCGTAAGTACAAGGCCCGGCTGTAAAGAATGATGCGTTTTGTATGATGTGGGTGGCACGAATCTGCATGTAAATATTAGTGGGTGTCATTTGGCTTCATGACAATATCTGTGGCCAGGGTATTGCCTTTTTTGGTGACAGTGACATCCTAAATGTTGGTGGTTCAATATAACGATGAGGAGTTTGATAGTGGGATGTAGGGAGTTTAGGTGCTCCAAAAAAGCTCTGCACTCCCTCTTCATCTCCATTCCAAATAATGAAAATGTCATCAATATAGCGCAACCAAACAAATAACTTGTCACGAAAACCCTGACATACATAAACAATATGACATAGGGTGCGGCCCTTCTAGTACCTATGGCTGTTCCTTGAAGTCGTCCTTGAAAACACTGTGTTAAGCTACATTGCGTTATATATATAAGCTGCATATATACATATACAATAGTATTTATGTCATATACATTGAGAAAGCCTACGACATAGATAATAATTATAGTATTTACATCCTTTAAGCTGTTTATAAGATTCCAGGTCTGTTTTGGTTAAGTATAAATTATCATATATGTTATCCATAAAGATTTAATAGGATTTATATTTTTTACATCATGGTCTTACATAATTTCAAAGTATACAAAGAAAATATGGCATTATATGAGTGTAACAAAAATCATCTCATTCATGCAGATACTGTCGTAAAAGATGCTAGGTCACAGCATCTTCTAGAGGAAGCCGAAAGAGTTCGGACCTTGCGGTGGCGATAAAAACTGTTAAAACTTCTGGAGGTTCACCCAGCCGAAAACTTACGTATTTTATGCCAATTCCACATACGCAGGGGCCACATCGCTCTGTAGGGGTTTTGCGATGTCAATTGTACACACCGCAGTAGCCTATTTGGTATTTTGTTAAAAAATTTTGACCTACGTTTGTTTAGTTTAACTTTACATTGCATCAGCATGATATTTCATAATCTTAGTGTCACAACTGATTTTATCCTTTGCACAGGTACACAGTTATCAAGAAGTACTTTAACTTTAGAATGTTTTGATTCCGCTTACACATATCCATCCACTTGTTCGTGGTCCACTCACCACCAGATATTCCCTAAGCACGGAAAGGAAGACGTAATAACAGCTCTAATGTTCTTCATCCCAGGATACTTGAAAAATGTTGATGTCCATGATGCTTATGTTAAAATGATATCTGCAACAAATAGCCCGATGGGTATTATTGAAATTGAACTCTTGAGCTACTTTTTTCCAACCAATTCTTACAATTCATATCACATGAGAAATTGTAAATTCATTAATTTTGAAGAAGCATTTCGTTATCTGGATATCAAATGGGCGACAAGAGCATGGATTGGAGGTAGTACGTATAGGACATCGAATTTATTAAAGTGGTTCTCTAGTTTCTTGCTCATCAATAGAGGTATGGAAACCACTCGGTATGTTATATTATTTCGACCTTCAAAGGGATTTCAATATAATGAGAACATGTATAGACACTTTTATACCCTGGACGCATCTAAAGCATATGCCCCAAGACTCAAGATAGTTTACGAGAACAGGACAGGATCAGCAGGTATTTAATTTTATATTAGTAAAGACAATCCTGATAGAGTCATTTGAAATGATCTGTGCAAATGGAGATGTCAATACACCCTCTCACTCCGAGACGCTAGAATTTATACATATACCACATTTTTGTGGCTACATGAATTTAAGAAAATAAATAAAGTACTGAATTATCAGATATTGCAAAGGAGGGCTGATCTTGATGGTTCTTTTTTTTGAGGTGCTTGCCTACAGTTGCTCTATAATTTAGAATTAAAATTAATCAGAAATAATAAAATAAGACTAACAGCAAGCCAATCGCTCTCGAAATAGTGTTTGTATCATACATCGCTACCCCACCCCAAATTATTGACACTGCTCGACAGTTCTCCATCGTTTCCTATGCATGAAAAACGTAAAATTCATGTAAAGCTTCAACCGATTGTTAAAATTGTTACTTTTGGGAGTTGGTAATTTTACATTTCCATCAAAACATTCAATAGAAAGACGGGATAACTAGCAGCATTTCTTTGCGTTCTCTTAGGTTCTCCAACGGTTGATATAAGGATGCCAAGGGAGCAGAATATTTATCTCCTTTGACAATCAATTCATGATCAACTGTTTTCAATTGTCTTTATTATTTGTGAAAAGATAAAATGACTCGGTAAAGAATAATTTCGCCACATTGATGTGCATAAGCCAGCAACAATTAACGCCAGAGAAAGTGCCCAAATCCAGTATACCTGATGATGTATTTATTTTGAAAAATGGAACATCCTTTGCGGCATTATCCTCTGAGACTTTTATTCTCACATATATTTCTTAAGCTTACAGTTGGAGTTTTGGCGTAATCATGAACTCTGGTAAGTCATAAACTGTAAGTAAATAGTTCAGGCATGGAACAATAAATTAGTGAGTAGCAACTCTGGATGTATGTTATGCCTCTAAAAACATATGGCAAATCTTTTCAGCTACAAATCACTCCCTGTTTCAATGAAAAGAGAACATTTATGTAAGAAAAGACATTTATCATTAGTCTATGATAAAGAAAGATCCTTTGTATATACTCGTATGAGACATAAGATATGAGATGAAGAAAAGCACTTCCTTTGAAGAGTCAATTAGTTGGTTTTGTACCCAGTCTTCCTTTCAGCTTTAGTAGTCCCAATGCTATCGATGAGCATAATCTTTTCTCCCTCCATGCTCCTTTGTCAAACGATGAACGTCTTCATCTATAATCATTGTCAACATTGCATAAAAGCTGTCATCCTCTTCTATAGTATATAGCAGTTTATTTGCATGTAGGAGCAGTTTCTTTCCTTTCTATAGACCCTAAAATTTGGAATAGTCTATCATCAATTTTTAAAAAAGAGTAGCAATCGAATAATTTTTAACAAAAAACGATAGTGTAAGTTTTTAAAAACCTCTAAAAAGAAAAGGCACACTCTGACATAGACTATCAATCTCCCTGAAGATTGAATTTTACCAACGTAATCAACTCAGTTAAGGGGCCATTATGGAAACAAGGTCTCATTTGACCTTTTAAATGTTATCTCCGCCATCTTAAACGTAATGGAGTACTTCGACTGATACGCAAGGGATAGCTTTCTTAAGGGTGGAACTCTTACCTGAACATCTTCCATCGTCGTCTGTCTCTGAGGAGGTACAAACAAGCATCTCAAGATTTTTCCTTCTCTCCACCCCTCTTTAAGTGTTACCTTGCTCACCCCATCACTCTGACCATTCGTCCCTTTTTGATACAATCACGAGCTCTCTATAACGATACTTTATCCCTTTAGCCAATTACGCCTACGCAAAGACCAATAGATTAAGCTACGGAGGGATTATAAATCTCCCAACGAGATACCACGTCCCACTCTTCAAATGCCTGCGATTTTGGCTGCGTACCTACGGAGGAGACAAGTCCACCTTGTCTCTTGTGTTACTGCAAGCAGGAGTATTATATGATGAAATATATCGCGAGTCGACAACTTCTGGGAAGGATTGGGAAATACGCAAGGTTCCACTTAATGGAATGTCCTCAGGAGGAAATATATTTGAGGTAGACATCGTTCTTTTCAGAAATTAAAATCGTTTCACTTAATGATTGTTTTCTGTTTTAAATAGTTGACCAAAAGAATTCTGAAATGCGATTTCAGTGTTTAAATCCTGATTTTTCTTGCACGTATTTTAGAAATAAATAGTAAATTGTCTTTTATAAGAATAGATAGGAATATTTTTGATATATAAGTGAAATATCATTATTATGGTTCCCGGAGAATTCCCCCCTGGACAACCCCCGGACAATCCCCCCTGGACAATTCCCCTCCCCTACTAAATTTATCAGGCCCGTAGCTAAGGCGTGGTCATTTGGGGCCAATGCCTCCCTGAGCAAATTTTGGCCCCCTCTGTTTAAATACGACAATTTTTTTCAAACCTAATATTTTCAATTGGGATTCAAAATTTCTTCTCAAAATATCACTTCATTATTTTGAGAATAAACGGAGTCAATCATTCAAAAAGTACAATCATTTATTTTTAAAAAACAGTAAATTTGGACTGCGATGGGCCGTCTTTCCTCGTTTTCAAACTAAAATTTTCTGAATCTGTTCGATACTAATATCCTAACTAAAATTCGACTGAATCCATGAGGCGGGCCGCGTCTAAAAAATTTCCGAAAAAGGTTGATACACTGCAAATTAATTTTAAGGCGCCTAACTTTGGTGTGAGTTAGGACGGTATCATCATTTCCTCTGTAGGCTATTCTCTACAAAGAACGAACAATAGTGCTGTAAACAAAAGCTGACAAAAATACATTTTTATATCCACTCGGCAGTATACAATGTGTTTCAAAAAGGTTTTCACCCATACATTAGGCGTCATGACTTTTTGATTGAACAAAATCATAATTTTAATTATAAAAAAATTATGTGAAACCTTTTTAGAGCATGCTTAAAACAAACATTATGGCTTTTATAGGAGTCCAATTTATATCAGAGACGATCTTATATCACGGCTTTTAAAAGAAAAATTTAAAACAAATTGCTTCAATTTTCTTATTCCAACCATTATATAAAGGGTTGAGTAGCATAGTCTTACACCATATCAAAGGTAGATATTTTCAAGGATTATTTTCACAAAATTTCAGTAGAGGGGAATTGTCCAGGGGAATTGTCCAGGGGTAGAGGGGAATTGTCCAGGGAGGAATTGTCCAGGGGATTGTCCGGGGGGAATTGCCCAGGGGGAAATTGTCCGGACACGCATTATGATGATGACAGTTGTTAATAACTACCTTTTAAAATAATAAAAGTTCATAATCCTTATACAAAAGTTCTTTTCTTTGTTTTATGAGCACAAATCTATTGCTTTACTGCTTGTGGCTGTTAAATCAGGTGCAAGTAAGATTTAAGAAAGATAGATTCTCTTTGATGAAGTTCAGATACAGAAAGTAATTGTCTGGTTTAAAGTTTAATAAGGTCGGAACTGAACTTTTCCCATGACGTGTATAAATTTAGGTTTAATCTTAATCTACACCTTTTTTCACAGATATATGTTATTACTTTTTAAAATAGCACCTGGATGGTTTAAAAAAGTTGTTGAATTTAATGTTAAAGTGATCTCTGTCATGTGCTCTCTCTTTGATCATTCATCGTAGGTACGCTTCCGACTGCTTCAAGACCCATCTATTAATGCTCAAGTGGCAATTGACCATATTACATTTTCTAGAAGCAGTTGCTCCAGATATCCAGATTTTAGCAGCTCTCCTAACTCGCATTCAGGTAGGTTAAAGCAAAGATATCTCTTTAAGAAGAACTTGTAAAAAGTAAACCCAAGAGAAAATAATTTACATTTTCTTTTAAATTATTCACACAGTATTTTTAAAGCCAAATATTTGTAACTTGTGGAGAAGCTCTAATTGGCCTTAAGAGTTAGAGAATAGAAAAGGTTTTACAAGTATGAAGTAAATAACAGTGTCTAAACATAGTAGACAAAGACCAAATTACAATGAGTGATCACAAAAAAAAATAAGATCTAAAGTAATCTTTATAACATCCACTTGGGGTTTGATAAACTAATTTGCTGTACGTAATCCCTGCTATGGTCACGCAATATGGTGAAGAAGCGAGTGCATTCAAAATTGCGCTCAAGCCAACATTTTTCAGGTAGTGGAGCAAAGCAATGCCGTAGCGAGGGTCCTAGGTTCTTCGTGTACTGAAGATTTTCATCATTAACAAATAAAAGGGAAAATACCTCATGTTAAAAGACTGTCCAGAAGAAACAGCATGGTCTGTTAGTGTACGAGTGTGCAACTATTTACTTTTTGCAGAAATGGACATAAGAAATGCTGTAAGTTTCAAATAATTTTACAACATAACAGGAAAAAAATTGTTCGATTTCGGATCACACAGAAAACATGTGTAGAGAGTTCAAAACTGACGTGAAACAATTCCAAGATAAAACAATTGTAACAAATAAAATTGACATTAGCTAAACAACAGATGGAAAGGGAATGATTAAGAGACATTGATATGTAAACTGTAATTTGTAGCATTGCTTTATTCCCCTTATCATTGCAAAGCAGGGGTAAAGGAAATGTATACCAATAGTTATATAACTCAATTAATTATCTGTATGCATATTAAAAGAATACAAGAAATCAGCAAATCAGTCTGTATGTTTTTCTTTAAATAGAAATTGAATTCTCGTACTGCTTTCAGTTTTTCCAAGCTGAACACGCCACTTAATAAAGCAATGCAGAGTTTTTTGTTAAGGACAGAGGCACTCGTAGGTACGAATTTTCGAGAGTTACGTTAAAGTTTTCGAGAGTTAAGTTAAAAATAGTGCCTTACTTGAATGTATGTTTCATAGTTCACTTTGATGACAATGGTAACGCAAGGTGTTATAGAGATCACGTCCACTCTCTGGACACTTTAAGACATGCAGGAACATGAAAAAAAGACTCAGGAAGAAATTGTCTTCATCGACTCGAATAAATTGAGTAACATTCCAAAGCAATATATGAAATGATAAAAATGTAAAAGATCTACTGAAGTTAAGAATAAATCAATTTACAAACCATTTTGATAAGGTATTTGGGGAGCTGATAGCCTAATTGGTTAAATTAGATTTAAAAAATTAAATCTGTCGGAGAATTTCAAATAATTGTTATATCATATACAGTCTTTAAAACAATCTCCCTGATATCAATCTCAAGCTATTCGAATGATTAACTTGAATATCTAATCTTAAAAACATGTCTAAGGAGTCAAAAATGGAATGGCTGGTTTTAACGTTATAAAAAAAATTCCCTTACTCACAATTTTAATCGTTCAAATCTAGGAGTAAAGAAACAGCCACGATGGTGTTTATTTGTGTAGATCTTTGTGTTGGCTAAAAATGAGTCTAAGGAGCCATAAGAGACGGTAACGACGATGTAAACCAGGCGGAGCTGGTATTAAAATTTAGTAACATTCTGCCTTGAACAAAAATTGCATTTCTTATGGCAAAAAATTAAATACCAACTTGAGATGATATATAATTGATATGAATTTTTTGAGCTGTCTCTGGATACGTGTAAAAAGCCAAAAAAGAGTGCTCGTGGGTTAAGCAAGGCGGAGCTGATATTAAAAGTCAGGAAGACACTGCCATTAACAATAATTTTATCGCGTTTGGCTAGAAATTTAAAATCAAACACCGATAGGACTTTCATTGTTTTTTAATTCAGCAGCAACAGCATCACTATCAGAATTAAATGTAACTTTTGTTGTCGTGCCTACAAAAGTTCTATCCTCAAATGCCCGAGGCACGGCTTATAGGAAAAGGATCAGCTTATTGAACGCAATATGTTTCTGAAGTTTTAAGCGATGTATTGCATTGATTTGGAGGCAATCTTTTAACAGGTTTCAAAAATACCCAGAAGCCCGTTTTTTAAAAAATCAAATATAACCAGCGTGTTGCTTGAGACAGGCACGTATCTCGGGGGGAGGGCACGGCGGGGCAGTGCCCCCCCTGTTGGAATTATCAATGTCACTTTGCGCCCCCGGCTGAAAATAAAAGCCCAAGAAATTTTTCAGAGTCTGCAGCCTGCGTTTCCATAGGAATTAGAAACGAACGCTTGGTTTCTGTATTTAGGGAAGTGTCATAATGTGTGAAATTTTCTTTCGCAATCTATGATCACGTCAGCTCTTCAATTGTTTCTCACGGCTTAATTTCAAATAAGGACGTTCGATCATGTTCTTTGAAAAATACGAGTGGACACATGTAACACGTCATCTGTATTCTTTTTCCATTGAGGACTAGGCCCGCTGATTGGTGTTCTTTGTGATTTCTATTTTTAAAACTTTTAAGCCGAATGACTTGTGATACCTGAGGCAACTGCGAGTACATGTAAATTATTTTTGCTTTCAACATGAGTCTACACAAATATTTCGGAAGAGTAAATTCTGCAGAGAAGAGACCACGTTCGTCCTTGTCTTTGTCTCAACAACCAGATTCCACTGAAGAATCATCTACGCCTAACATAAAGAAGCCTTGCAGTACCGGTACTAGGAGTGCTCTCTTGTCCATAGATTCCTTGCATAAGGATAAGCCAATTCAAGCTTTACTGGAGGAGTACCCAAGAACTCTGTTTGGAAAATCAGAACGATGCTTCAACGCATATTGGTTCCAAAGCCGTGAATGGTTGGAGTACATTGAAGAGGCAGACGCACGCCAATATTTTGCTTGTCGAGTCTACTCAAAAGCCGAGGGCCCATTCACAAGGACTGGATTTCGAAATTGGAAGTCAGCTTCAGACACAGGGACAAATCCTAAGGGCTTTGAAAAGCATGCCCGTAGTACATATTGAGGCCATGAAATTGTGGATGGAGCGTACGAGCAGGGAGTCTAGTAATTCTTCTGTCGACACTTTGGTCGTAGCAAGAGTACCAAAGCACAAACTTTGGTTAGAGGCAGTTTTTAATGTTGTCCGATATCTTGCCCTCAATGGATTGCCTTTTCGTGGAGATATTGAAAGTACCGACTTTGACTCCAAAGACTTTGGTGGTGGTGTATATCTCAACACTTTCAGCGATTTGTTATTTAAAGTGAAACCCGAACTCAAAGACATTGCATCGAAACTCCCCTCCAATGCAAAATACACCTCTCCAGCTACGCAAAATGAGGTCATTGCAGTCCTCCAAAATATGGTAAAAGCAAAAATTTCTACATCTGCGAAAGAGGCGGGAATGTACACGATTATGGTGGATGGCAGTTGTGACAAGTCTCTTCGGGAAATTGAGGGCATTGTTGTTCGCTATGTGAACAAGAGTGGGAAAATAGAAGAACATGCTCTTGATGTCATTGAAGCAAAAGACAGATCTGCAATGGGACTTCTTCATTTAATACTTGATTCGTTAAACCAGGAAGGCATTGTATGTGATGGTATTGTCTCTCAGAGTTACGATGGGGCCAGTGTCATGAGCGGAGAAAAAGGTGGCTTGCAAAAACTTTTGTCCGAGAGTTGCGGTCGCTTAATCCTCTACATACACTGCTTCTGTCATAAATTACACTTGGTTGTAAACAGAGTGATTAACAATGTGGATAAGGCAAGTGACCATTATTCTTTA
>JAAAKL020012499.1:0-12996 GCA_010016065.2 Carybdea cf. marsupialis auct. non (Linnaeus, 1758)
ATTGCGCTTCTGATGGTACCAAATTTAGCTTTAGCATATTTAGTGCAAGGTTCGACCCTCCAACCCGTGGACTATAATTGCAGTTACATTAGTTGATGGAAGTTACCATGTAGGATATCTGTGGTTGCTTTTCACTACGATAACAAATTCTATATGTAGGCAGTAAATCGATCATAAAGTTGTTTGTAGTGAACTAAGCGACTAATTATTATCAGCTTTTCTCTCCTAAGTGAATCTTATATTTTCCCTTTAACGTCAAGTCAAAATGCTGAATGTTTGAACCAGTACAGTAAGTATTGTGGGTGAACTTTTAACCAGAGGCTCTTATTTGGATGGGATCATTCTAATTCGAAGTTTATATAGGTTGCATAAGGATGGTAACGAAACTCGCATCCCTTCAAACCTCGGGTAAATGCAGGGTGTCCTACACTTGGAGAGACATTTGTTGCTGCATTCAGGGGGATCATACTGGAGTCATACTTTCGGCAATTGAGTTTATTTTAAGATTTATCGTAATTTATTGATGCTATACGTACATCAAGCTTGTGAAGAAGGGGCAGTTCCCGCATCAACCCGACCTTTGCTTAAGGCAGTTAACTGCAGTATCTTATCAAGACCTACAAATAGGACGTGGTGGCTAAGGCAAAGTGATAGTCGTAGAATGGATGCCGTTGTATGGGCATTACTGTTAGTAGACTATTCCTACCTGCGAGAATCATCAGCCATCAGAGTTAACGCACAGCTGAATCCTAGTTTGATGTGTCCCGTAGCGTTAAATAGCGCTCTTCACTTTACACTTTCCCCGCCTCGTCATCCATGAATTTTGTTACCGAGCTTGATCTGCGCCTACGAAAACTTTTATGTCGGGCTTGAGGTTGTTTCGAAGAACCAAATGGTGGTAGAGGACACTTAACACCAACACAGTGATCTGACCTCGACAAGGTGTAACACCGCCTTAACCGCTAGAGATTTATAAGTTGCAAGGTCATTTTGTAAGGGTAAACATTACTCCAGAGTTTCCAAATTTGCTTATATGATAGCATACGACAGATAAAATCACCCTATGCAAAATTATCTTAAATTTTACGAGTATTTTTCTTAATCTAAGTTAACAGATTTGGTGTAGCTCAGATTGAGTTGACAGATCTGTTAACATTTCTATTGAACGTGGCTCCAGCTGTAACAGATTATGACGTAATGGCCTCTAGTTAACAGATCTGTAACACCGGTGTTTGTGTCGAGGTAAAAATTCGATGTTATCGGAACAAATCTGTTACACTTACACATAACACACACCGAATTTTGACCTCACTCAATGTGTATCTGCAATATCACGTCAATTCTGGAGAAGTGATTTTTAGGTAAATGTTATGTTGGTCGTTCTTCTGTTTGTTAATTTATTTTTGCGTGTTTGGTATATGATGATTGCGGTATCAAGAGAGGAAATACTTCTTCATTGCTCTCCTTGATCCACCTCGATGATGGTATCTTAGTAAATAGCGTCTTGGTTCTCATGGTATTCCTGAATGGATCATTGCGTATGGAGTTGATAATAGAGGATGTATCAGGAGGATCGTCTTTTTAAAATTTCCTTTATTGTATGCGCGATGGCTCATTGAAAATGTAGCACGGCATGTCTATGAAACCCTGCCTTCCTATCATTTCCCTTAAATCCTAGAATGCCTTCAATGGCATAAAAGTTGAATTCAACATGAAATGTAGAATTTGTTCCAAATATTTTATCTACAAGGTACGCGACCTTCACGGACTCCGACGGTGGAAGGATTTCAGGTCACCTAGCACACTTGGTTGTCCTGAAACAATGCGGAGGAAAGTGATGGCGTCAAAAATAAAAAGTTTCAGTAAATAGTACGAATTGACTCCAGATATATAAAGGCAATATTGGAATATACTGTTTCCCAAAGTGCCAGGCCTGTAGTGTTTTAACTAGAGGCGTTTGAACCTAAAACTAGAGTATCCCTTGGCTCCACCATCAAATAACGATGTCTTGTTCGAGATTTTGAAACTTTGAAACCTGATATCTGGGCGTTGAGAATAGGTATCACTCTCAGTTATGGTCATTAATGGTTTTATCAATAGGGCAACACGAAAATTGAGTAATTATTCCACAATTCAGGCATTTGAATAATACCAACGTCACACTTTCCCTCCGGATACTTAAAAATACGATTTAAATCCAAAATTCAAATCGGTCATCAAACTTTTGTGAGGCTATAACTTAAGTCTGCGGCAGACTCTCCATTTTCTTCAACTACTGTACACTTCACTCGCTTTATCTCCTGCCCAGTACGACCTTTTATGCGGGATTTCATTCTAAAATCTAACCGCTTTCTCACCAAATTCTTTAAGTTTGTTTTCCTTTTACGTGGGAACTTAAGCAGATCTTGGCTTCATTGGGGTAATGTATTTAGACTAGTTGAGAAAATCCGGGTGAGAATTTCAATTACGGACGAAGAACTGATCTTGTTAAAAATTGGGCCGCGTCTCCCTTGTTCTCGCAATGAAGGCAATTCTTGTTACTTTTAAAAAAATGTATAGGATGGGAATGTACTGATACAGTATAGTATATAGGATCCCCTTTTAAGTCATACTTTTAAATGTATCCAACCAAATTGAGATCAGCTATCATAGAAAGCTCTTAGCAACCTCACCCAGGATGGATATGCTCTCTTTCCTTTGACGGCTCGAACTGCTACAAAATGAAAGGCAGTTCAAGTGCTTTTAGGAAAGTGAAAACCTATTTCGCTAGCAGAACCTCTACGACAAACAACGGCGCAATCGCGAACCTTGATTCCGCTGGTGCTACAAATAAAGCCCGCACTTGAATAGTTTCTGTATACCTGTTGCTCTTCAGGCTGGTTTAACTAAAACCTTCGCATCTGTTATCTTTCATCCTATTGTTTAGGGGGCACGAGCTTTCCTAGTACCTCCCACAAGACCATTAATAAAACGTGCTATAAAGCTCTTACCATTTCTAGCCTATATCAGTTCTACTGCAACTCGTCGGCAGAAACTAAATACTTAAGGGCTCCGAGATCATGCTATTGGCACGCCAATTCAACTTATTACAGACAGAATCAGTATCCAGACCCAAAGATATGATAAATTTGGTTACCCAAAATACGTATTCCTTATCAACTTCACTTCTCCTCTCGAGAAGCAACTCCCCTCTACACATTTTTGGCCTGAAATACGCATCTCTGCCATTTTACTGAGTATCCATTGTTAAAAAATATATACCCAACCTACCTTGCAAAACTTACGTAAAACGTTTAAAGCAAAAGGCAACCGAGGTAGACCAAAGCATTGCCTTAATGCAGAACGGGTCTCCTTGATGCACACCATCTACTGCGGACAAGCAAGAGACATCCGCTCCATCACATAAATTGCGTATACGATATTTGAAAATGACCGAATAATACACAACAGATTATTATAAGTCAAGTTAAGGGGCATACTCGACAAGAATGAAGAGACTTCGTAAATCTGTGAGAAAATATTTACTCATTCTCTTCACTACGCAATCTAGCGTTTGCATTCGTCACTTTAACGGCAAGTTGTTGTGCTCTTTCGACTATCAGTTTCCTCTTTCTACTGGAGACACTGTGTCCAATTTCTGCAGCATAGCTGCCCTTCAGCATCAGAAGAAGTTCCAGTTCCTATAAAAAAGGCGCGGCGAAGACACAAAATGTAAGTAAACAAAGTCATAAAATGGGCTTGCATGTCTCAAGGGAAGGCACACAGGGGGCCAACAGACTTAGAAAGATCAACATACGCCTATGCGTTCTGGCTTTATCGAGGTCCCCTAGATCATAATTTCCAAGCCCGTTAATAAATTATCAGGAACATCGAAGAGCATAGAACAAGCTTGCAGTATTTTGATGATAAGGAAAAGTTGTTGTGAAATATTTTCCATTTCATTCGCACGGCGTCAGTCTCTTTAACCGCATCTTTGTTTCGTTCACACTATTGTTTCTTCAAATCAACCCAACTTTTCAGAACACCTGCTAATCTTTTGCAAGAGTTGGGATACTTTCATCGTCACAAAGAAGCGTTTCCCCCTGAACTACAACGTTGTCTTTAAATGACTGGTTGCCACGGTCACAAGTTTCCGTTGCACGGTTCACTATTGTAGGCGACCGTTTTTGAGGTAGCTGGTCAAAGAAAATAGAGAAGGCCATCCAATATATACCGGGAGCTTAATCAGACCTGTGCGCTAAATCGAACTGGGAGATTATTAAGACTTGTGCGCTTGTTCCAAGTGGGCGCTTATCCGGACCTGGGCGCTTGTAAGAAATATTTTCCCAAACTGGGCGCTTAATCGGTAACTTACGGTACCTTACGTAGAAGAAACAACGCTTGGAAAATACTTACGTATTCAACATTGTGTAGCCATATCGCAACAGGGATACACGGAAATACGTCAACAAGTCTCTTTTATTAAACGACACCAATTAAAACTTTTCAATATAGCTGTTTCCCATAGAACTTAGTATAGTGGTTAAATATTTCAAAAACAACAAACAACTGCCGACAACGGAGAATTGATGTTGGTACGAATATGATGTTCGAAGGTTGGAGTGCGAGTCTCGGCACGCGTAAAATTTCATCCAAAAATACAGGGATGAATTTAAAATTTGAGTCGACAATCGTGTCCCGTGCTTTGTGTGCTTTTCAATAAGCATGCCAAAATTCCGCATTTGCTTCGAAAATGCTTTAAAGCTCCAACTATGATGAACCGGCCTGAAATCTTATCGGAAAAAAATTCACCCTTAAACGTGTTTCCACCTTAATTGAGATCAGCTGTAATAGAAATATTCTCAGCAACCTCACCCAAGGTGGATCATACTCTCCTTCCTTTGACGGCTCAAACTGCTACTAAATAAAGGCAGTTTAAGTGCTTTTCGGAAGCGCTTAAATATGGTGAACACGAACCAGACCAACACCTTGATAAGAACTAAGTTGACATAATGCAGAAGATATCTGTGACGAACATAGATCATCAGGAATACATCCCCAAATTGACAGAATTGCGACTCTTGCGAATGTATAAACTGTTCCTAATAATTTTTATCAATCTTATTAACGAAAATATACGACAGAAAATGAAATTGTAACGCCCCCGAGACTCGCACCAGGGGCCGAGGGCTATCACGGCATGCTGCTCTAGCAACTGAGCAACAGCAAATCAGTCCGTATTTATTTCCTCCAGTCGTCACGTATGAACACGTTCCGTTTTATGAGGATCAACGCGCTTATGAGGATCACACAAACACAAGAATACTCAAACAGCAGTGTCAAAAAGGGCGATGATGATTAAAACCTGACAAAGGGAACCTGATCCAAACTATTGCTATATGCAATTTGGTGACTTTCTCTCAAATCAACCTTCTTTTAGATCCATAAGTTCGTCTTAAATTATATATTTGCAATGTCAACGACCGCTTTTTAACAGTAGGTACAATACTTGAGGGTTTTCTTTCTTTTTCTACATTTATAAGAAACAACATTTTAAGAGTGACGGTAATAACTGCGAATCAGTACTCCCAAATGCCATACATGGATGAGGTGCCATAGCAATAACAAATTAAGAAAATGTGAGGTTGCAATGGTAACTATCATCCCAACAAAGCTGTAGTCTCACTTGTTTTTCTTATTTATTGCTTATTTCCACCAACAGAAACATTTCATAGCCTGCAATATTATGGTGGGCATTTCATGACATTATCAAAATTTATCCCCTTTCTCATATTCTTATTATCTTTGTTTAATGTACATTATACAAAAGCCTATCAGTAACCAGAAAAAAGGAATGAAGGGCTGTCCCAATCAATTAAAATTTGCAGGTGTAAAGAATTCCACCAGTGTAAACAGTTATATCAGTTATGCCTAAATTGATCTGCTGACCCCGTGTTTCTTTTCAAGTTGCATATCATCTTTAACAAAATGAAAGAACATCAAATTGTAGAATATTGCACCACGAACAGGAAAGATTGGATTCATGTGATCCTAGTGCCAACATGCATAAGCTTCTACCCACATAACCTACATATAAAACGATGCTCTAGTGGTTCATGGATGTGGTTTCTTTGCTACAGATCAGCACTTCCTTAGTGCACCACCATAAATCAACCAACCCGTTTAGCATACTATACTGGCTCTGAAAGTTGAGGATGTGATAAACAGCTAGAAATAATTTCTTCAGAGCCTTGGTTTTGTTCAGGTGCCATGCCCACGTTTGAAAGACATTTGAGGGCTTACAATTAATCACAGTAACCTACTTACTGACAAAGTTAGAAGCACCTAACATTTCCCTGATTTCCCAAAACAAAATCAAATAAAAAGTCAAGGTATATATGGGCATGACCTTCATGAAAGCAACAGGTTTTCTCTGGGAGTCACATGAAAAGCCATCAAACGGATGCACAAACTAAGGAATAAATCAGACATTTTCTTTTTTCAGGTCCTTACTGCAGAAAGGGGTACCTCCGACTTTAAATCTTTTACATTGTAGAAAACAAACTTTTCAAACAGGTAACTAGACCTTCTGTTTGATGTTTTACACCTGCTTAAACCAAGAATGCCAAAATCTTGCTACAGCCTTAACGAATCGTAGATCTCTGTTACGAAAATGATTCCATTTTTTTCTACTTGGGTCCTCAAGAAGCCGACAAATGTAAAAACCAGTGACCAGCCCTCAAAATTTGGAATAAAAGGAGAAACAGAATTTGTGTTCCATTAAGGCTTTGCCCACGTGAAAACATATAGTACATATGGAGACATAATTTTGGCAAGCATGAATGTTAGGTATTCCTCTTTGTAAAAGTATAAAAATTTTGTACACATTACTCCAATGTGATTTCATTATGCAATTGCTGCCAAGGTATCAGACCATCTATTATATCAAGAGGGGCATTCATCAGGCTATGTGCTAACATGTCTGGATGCAAATGGTTCCAAGTAACACTTTGATGTGAAAGGTATATGAAGAGTACAATAAAGAGAGGAAATCAACAATGAAACAGAATAGCATATCAAGCAAAGATATCCATATCTGTAAGAACTCACCTTTACATTATGAACAACAAATTTCTTGAAGCCATCAGGCATCAGATGCCTCGTTTTCTTGTTTGAGCCATAGCCAATATTTGGCATAAGATATTGACCTTTGAATCTTCGTCGAACCCTATTGTCAATACCTTTTGGCTTTCTCCAGTTTGTCTACGGTAAAGTGGATATTTTCAATTGACTGTGAGAAACCCCATTGAAATAAATTTCTCCATTAAAAAAAACATCACAAGACATAAATCAAGCCAAACCTGATTGGTAACCGTTTCAACTTCAGTAATCAACCTTTTGTGTCTCTAGCTAAATTTTTGTTTGGTATCCCCTTCAATTATGCTAACATCACAAAAACGTTTGAAATTGTTATCACATACTTAAGAAAGGAAAACAAAGCAGTAGTGTATGGTATCATCTAAACATCTGTCCACACTGAGAATGATCTAAGCATGTGTAACATGACGTGTTTCTGAAGAATCAAAACTAGAGGATTAATTTGCATTTTGTCAGTAGTAGAGTTGCAACATTATTTCACTGTTTACTAGTTGTAGTAAAACTACATAAACATTGTATCCAAAATTCCACTCTTTCATTAACTGGGACTTATAAATCTATATGGTAGGGACTTAACTGTTTCTACTACCTAACATGGATGGTTTTCTTTGCTGTCTCTTCCAACTTATTAGAATGGCAACCAGTCTGATGTCTAATTTGACATTTTAATATCACATTGACATCCAGTCAAAAACTTATCTATTTCGCCCCAATAACTGCTGAAATACATTTGAGACCAAGTACAACAGTATGACAATGCAATGCAGATAACTAACAACATTAATTAACTCCTACAGTGATGCACAATAAAAGCATTTGCTACAAAACCTATATTGGTTACTGGATAAGCTTTGAATGCTCTTGTAAAGCCACAATACAAGTAAATCCACTCTTGCTTTTGACACTTTAAGCAAAAGGTGCAATCACATGTAGTTAAGTCAGGTATAAATGATACACAAAAATGGCTATTTTCAAGATGTTTTGTTTGAGTTGTGCCTTATACAAGAGTTTTTCACATCATAACTCTTTACTCATTCATATCCTTATGATTTTGAATGTTAGGACAAAGGAAGTTTGTTTACTGTTTGATGTTCAACACAAAATGGAAAGAGACATCACAATAATACTGCTTAATATCAGGTGATCTGTTTGAAATATTAAAAAATACAGCAATACAGTAAACTTCATGCTATTAAAGTATTTTTAATATAATGATCAGTTGCTTAGGCAACATCAAAGGCATAACTAATGAACAGCCATCAATACCTTATTGTAGGTAGTTAACACCCTAAATTAAGGATACTTGAATTACCACAGCTAGCCAAAGATCCATTGAAATAAGAATAAAATCAATGCAGTTCAGTCAAACTAGGATAGATGATGCATCTAATGAACACTGAAATAAAATGAGTTTAAATGCATTCCAACTTTAACAGCCTACATATCTACAAGACTTATAATTAATGGGTATACTATTAACACTTTTTTCAAAAAAAACCCTGCATTAATTAAGTGTTGTGTTATTTTCCTGGAATAAGGTAGTTATATGGGCCCCTTCCAAGCACTGAGGGTGACATAAACGAATCCTTTTCTATCATCTTCTTGGCAACATGTTTCACAAAAATATCATGGTCCTTTCCTTACCCCCTTCCTACTACAATTTTTACGTCATCCATTCATTGCTTGACGAAACTTCAGCCCATGTCTACTATTTGGCTTACTGCTCTGCCTCTATCCAAACCTAAATTCCATATTGAGTGGCCTATTCTGGCAGGTACTGATCACGGAAAACACTTCCCCTAAATCTAGTCATGGCCTCATCAATTGAAATTCCTTCTGATGCTTACACTGTCCGAATAGATATAACTTACCATAATCTTTAGAGTCATTCTGGGCTATGATGGCCTCTTCAGCAACTTAAAAATTGGCTGGAAGTTCTTTAAAACTAGTTGATCAGAAGTTCCCATTATTCTTTCAAATCTTTTCTTCCAATGTTAAAACATCAAATTACAAGTTGACAGTGATATCAATCACACTATCTTTCAATGTTTCAAAGTTATGTTCAAACAAAAGCTAAACCATAGATTGTATGGTGATCTTTTAATGAATACTGATTATTGTCATACATATGTTAAATCACTGTTATGATAGAGCTTTATAAGCTATGATGGGTCCTGATCAGATGATATATAACGGACACACTGCACAACCACATATATATATTTCTAAAAGTTTACACCCATCTTACTTTTAGTTTTTTATATCTGTCTGACTGATGCCTAATAAACTTCTTTGTCCTTTTCTTCACAATCTTTCTCCTTACTGTTGGGACAACCATCTTGGTGGTACTGTGCAAATGAAAATACAGATATGATAAAAAGCATACAAAAATAAGAGATTATCATAGCAAATAAATGAGATGGTTTACTTAACAATCCATATTTTTGGAAAATTGTGACATTTTAGTCACTTATTTAAAATTTGGCTTAATAGGAACCCAAGTGCTAACAACTTTTTTAAAAAAATTAAAAATCAATTTAATGAAACTTTCCCAAAAACTCTATCCTTTTGTCATGATTAACTATTTCTATATTTGCTTCTTCAGTTGGTACCTCCATGAAATACAAATCAATTTTGATTTTGGTGGGTCAGTATTATGCAAGGTGGCATCTTGGCACCACCTTTCAGGTATTTTGATGTTGCTTTCACTTTAATAAAAATGGCACAGATACATAGCAAATATTTTGACATTAAAAAATTGTGCATGACCTACCTGAAAAAAATAAACAAGTGATAAACACAAGGCTTTCCAAACTGCAGGACACTGTTCACCTCTCATATTGTTTCAAGAACTTGCATGGGAGAAGCTGAGTAGGTTACTATAACAGTGTCACTGTGGAACAATGGTCAGCTGCTAATTATTGCTAGTCAGTTTTGCTACTTTCAATCAACTAAAGTAATGTGCCTTTAGTAAGGCACTTTAATACACTCTAACCTGTTAGTCATACACCAACATTGCCAGACAAGCACTGACATTCAGAGGGATCTGTGTAGCACATCAGGTCTGTGTTATTATAAGAAGAGAGATTTCTGTCTTCCTTAAAATCAGCCTTACAATCCTTTCCCTTATGTCATCAGGTATAACAGAAAGCCCTAATAAGAACTATCAATGCATAACTGAACTTCAGCCGCCAGTCCCAACCCATGACCAGTAGTGGAATATGTTACTTTCCCCTGCACTTGGCTCCTGAGCACGCTGATAGACGAGCTCCAATCTCGCGTGTGAATCATTCTTCCAACAGTGTTGGCTTTCATTGTACGTTCCTCTACCCTATTACGTACCGTGCGAGCACGTCCGATGATGTAAGTTCGAATAGCAACTTTCAGTAAAAAGGAAATCTTCATAATTTGAACCTTGGCTCCTTGCAATTTTGTCGTGTTCTCTTCTCGATCAAGCAGTTTAAACTAAAGACTTACAAAATGTTCAACAGGTACCTAACTTAAGGTCAAGATAAAGGAAGCTAACAACATAGAATACCTTATAAACAATCCAAATCCAGATCCTAGAACCAGAACTATCGGTGCTCACCCAGTATCATTGAAATAGTCCAGTGCAAATGATGATTGTCAAAATCTTAAACATGCAGTATCAAACCTACCCTTATAACTGTTATTTAGTTAGAGACTACGTTAGTTTAAACTCTCTTAATATGTTAAGATACCGAAATTATAAGTTTAGCTGTTCAAATGAATGCTCAAGACCAGAGCCATAAGAACTACAACGTCTTTGGTATGTGTTGCTATTTTTCAAAAGCTATGGGAACAAAAGCAAAAATGAGGCTACATAGTAATGATATAATTCTAGAAAATCACAACAGATGCTATGTGTAAACCATCACAGCTTCGATTATTGCGATATATTATGATTTACTATACTCACTTCGTTTGCAATCAGCCTTGGTCCCACTTCGATCTTCGGGACTTCGGAAAGGAAAGAAAACAGCTGGGTCCAGGCTCCCTGTAGTCTGTGTAAATATGGCGGCATATGGCGCGAAAGTGAGATTGGTCATTCACGAAGTTTGATTTGCATGGTCGAAGAACCCCAAGTGGATGCAATATCTCAGTGCATTATAGATATTCCTCTTGACTTGCTCAGTCGTACCCCTATTTATCAGATTTATTATGTCGAAACGTGAAGGTTCTCCGTCGTCAGGATCCGAAGGAGATGCAAAGCGAAAGAATCAAAACTTGAGCTTCTTACAAGCGATAAGATACAAGAGAGGACGACTCAGGATCTTAGATCAAAGACTGTTACCTACTCACTCTGTTTTGGAAGCAGTAACGTCGGTTGAGGATGGTTGGAGAGCAATAAAAGATATGCAAGTATGTGTTCAGCCTGGATTTCGAAGCTGTTTTTATTAAAGACACGCATGTCGCCTAGGAAGTTATAGCATAGGCCAAACTTAATTATGATATCCCATGTTTACTAAACACATTTGTTCCCCCATGGTCACTAGGTGTATGAATTAACATTATAGGGCAAGGAGAGAGGTAATTAGGGGGGTTAACTCCGTAAAGAAAATAATAGACCACCTGATCTGGTAGGTCTATTTAACCGCCTGTTTGTTCATGTTTTATCGTTAAAATATATCGTTCGTTCAGCTTCCAAGGATCTAGGAAGGAAACAAATGCATTGACACCATACATAACTTAAATGACGTTATTTTAATGCTGTTTGGAAGTTTGATATTTAAGATGTAATACTATGACCACTAGAAGAAATTAACTGTAAAAATTTTGGGCCATAATTCATGCATGCATCCAGTGTACAGGACTATACCCTTTATTCCTAAAAGACTGCTGATTCCATATCCCATTCTGTAAAGATGTACAATGGATTCTATTGTTCGATAATAATAGATCACATTGTATGACAACAGTAATATTATTTATAAAAACTGTCTATTGTTTGATGATAAATTTTCTGCTGGCCTTTGAGCTGTCTCTACAACTTCTTTAGTGGACTTGATAGTGATTTAAATAGCTGAATAGACTTCCCAATGTAATATTGGAAGGTGTAAAGATTCTCATATACATTAATGTCTGTGTGTGTATGGACAGCCTATCAAACATGATGCAGATTGCATGTCATAAATAACAATGTGTCTGTTATGTATTTTCTTCTTGTTGTGTATGCTATGTATTGTCTTCTTCTTCTTCTTCTTCTTATGCCTTTTCCTCTTTAGGAGTGACCACAGTGGATTATTTGTTTCCATCTCTATCCATCATTAATGCCCTTCACCTCTACTCCTAAGATCTCCCTTTGATCCTCCTCTCCTTCCTCCTTGGAGGTTCTATCCCCAGTACTCTCCTCCCAGCATATTCTTCATCTCTTCTCAGTGCATTACCAAACCATCTTAGTCTAGCTTCTCATACCTCATTCCAATTGCTTTGCATGTGCTGAACCTATGATATACTGGTTCTTGGTCTTATTCATTCTATTTACTCCAAGGAACAACCCCAGCATCTTCATCTCTACAACTTCTAGTTCTGTCTTCTACTTTATGGGTTGTCCAATCAGGCTGACTGGTCCTACTACTGACTAATATAGCTTTCCCTTCACATTTGCTACTATCTTTTTGGCACATAGCATGTCATACTCTCTTCTCCATCCACCTGATCTTGCCTAAGTGTTATTCTTTCCTTGATCACATTCACTGTTACATATCTAAGTAGTCACAGCCGAACACGAGGTATGATGTAATAATTTAGCCTTGTTCACGAGTAACCCCACCTACCTTGTCAGTTCCTTGTTGAGTAATTCCTAAGTTGACACACAAATTTAGTAGCTCCGTGTTT
>JAAAKL020012501.1:0-12995 GCA_010016065.2 Carybdea cf. marsupialis auct. non (Linnaeus, 1758)
ATATATTGCAGATATATTATATATATTGTATATATATTTTATATTATATATATATATTAAGTTAAATAAGTTAAATATATATACAATATGTATAATATATATTATATATTACATATATTATGCATATTGTATACATGTATTTAACTTATTATGACGTATCAAGTATTTAATTTGTTTTTTTGAGATTATGACAGATCATGATTATTTCACTTACCAAAGCTACCGAAGACTTCTAACCGTAGGCATTTTGAGGTTCGAAAGTCAGTAGGGTAGATCCTAATGTATCGAGCACGAATCGGAGACGGTAGGACATTGAAAACTATTATTTCATTGTCGTCAGCATCACTGTCGAATACCTGAAAGGAAAATGAACAAATGGCGAAGGCGTTATAAAAAATTGTTTCCTTTTTGCAAATACTGGTAAAAGAAGTTCAGCCGAGTACATTTATTAAAAGATGCATTAGAGTAAGTACCATAGTAGTATAGAAGAGGGGGAAGGGAGCGTCGCCGAAAAGGCTTCGTACATATACTCTCACGCAAAGCACACTGCAGATTGTAAGTTACTACATCTATTTACTTAGCTCAATAGCTGCTTGGTGTCTGAATATTTTCACTTTGTTTGGTCAGCATTTTATCTACCTATCTAGTAACTTGTTCCATCTACTCGCTTATTTTGTTTGTTGGGTTTTTATAAGTATTTATTTAGCTTCTTACTTAGCTAATTGCTAAATTGCATAGTTTCAGATTGAATAATTAACTACGCTCGACATCGAGTATGCGACCAAACAAAAACAAACAACAAACCGTATCTCCTCTTCTAAACACTGTTCTCTATTTGCCGTCGCTTACCAAAAAGCCAGAACTTACGAAGTGGGTAAAGGAAATCGAGACAGATTTCAATGTAGCACCACGTCTATATCTGTGTTTATGAGATTCATCACTAATTCTTACCTATCGATGGGTGTTTCACCCTCCCCCCCCCTCTTTTTGGTGGCATACACGATTTTGAGCGTAGCCTATTGCCCAACCAGAGTGAGCAATGTCCTGGGGAGAGAGCACATTTACAGGGGTGGTCTCCCATTGCCTTCCCCAACCGATAGTCTTTATATCGGGCTAGGCGAGATTCGAACCCACAACCTCTGACATGTGAGCCCGATTCCTTAAACACTAGACCACGCAGCTTACTCTACTATCTGCTATTGCTGATGTAAACGTTTTCAAGATTATTATCATACCTAACCTGTACCTTTCATGTTTGTTATACTTTTCTAAAACATCTGGAAACTGTAATTAAAAATAACTGCGCCCCTCTAATAAACGAGTCCATGCAATAAACACTGCACCCCAGCCCTCTTAATCTTATACTCTGTTTGATTAAAATAAGAATTTCATCAATCGGTCAAAGCCTTATGATTCTTAATGATTCTTCAAAAACGAGCCTTAATTATTCTTACATGATTCTTAAATTTCTCTTGAAAAGGAACGTTGTTTTATGGAATTTAAAATATTATAAACCGCCAACTCAATCAATTTCGCGATTCTTTTATTTAGTTTTTTATCATTTTTTGGTGTTTTCTTAAATCAATTAAATCAAATTGATTCCAATCGAATCATTTTCGAAAATTTGGCGGGTATTTTGACTTTGTGATTTAAAGTTGTTCAAACTGTCTCAAATTGTCACGAAATTTCATACCCGCGAAAGAATGTCTGGTATTTACCACGGTCATGTACGTAAGATAATAAAGCTTTTGGAAATTTTTGATTACATATTATGAGCCTGACATTCATTCTTAAATATTTTAAAATTGTGGCGAATTTTAGCCTCGTGATTCTTATAAAAAGTGTTCTTATACAAAAAACCAACAGTGTAGACGTTGCGTTGTGCTGTTTAAAGAGGAAATACCTTAAGTATTATGTGTTGTTATTCAAGTTATTTGGCTAATCAGTTAACTTGATACCTGCTTGAAAACAGACCTTGATGTTATTATGAGTGAGACGCACACCCGAGTTAGTTGGTCAGTGAGGTTTTAATTCATCAGTTAACGAACTACTGATCTGCTAAATTCTGAGTTCATGTTGTAGTTAATCACAAACCCTCCTACCTTATTTGCTCTCAAGTAACTCTAGATCTCTGCCATCAGATATTAGTAAATGTCTCGCTTTTACATACCTTGTCAGAGCCTGCTTCCTGTACAGTTGCGTACGAGACATTGTCCTTGCTGTACGAGATCTTAAATCTGTTTGTTAAAATTTGTATTCCCGGTGTTCTCCCACGTCCTTGTGTTGCAACCATGGATACCGTTGAAACATTACCTAAATCAACCTCGTTGGCGTAAAAGTATTACAAAAGAAAGGTTAGTCTGAATGAAAGATGGGCATCAGCTACAGTTCGAAATTCGAAATATAGAGCATTCCCGCCCTCGTAGACTAGGGTTGGGCAACAGTTTTATGACACGGTACAGACTTTGATTGCCGGAGTCACTAAGGGCCGCATACAACTGTAGGAGTAAGGTAAATTCCAATTGATATACAAAATTAAAAGCTTATCGTGTTCTGTCCTTATAAAGTTCGTATAAAAGTAAACGGTTCACTCAATTCATATTCCACGTTCGTAAACAATGAAACTTCAACACATTATGGGGCTGCCCGAACGTTGTGCAAGGTCCCCAACGCAAAAATAAAAGGATTTTAGCAGTAGATATCGAGGGCTACGTTATACCCCCCCCGTCCCAAACAGGCATGGTGCGCCCTATCAGTGATTAACATACATAGTTCCTTCTTACACGCTAGATGCATCGAATCCTTTCTTCATATTTTCCAGTCTTAACCAGGGGGTCATTTACTGTACTTTATGTTTAATTAAGCGTCTTTGGCAGGTGTTTCCTGTGAAGGTCTTGTACAAAAATATAAAGTATTTTACTGTTCATTATTATTTTCTTACTTTACTAAGCGGAAGGCGAATTAGCTCAGTCACTGTAGAGTTTGTCTACCAGCAGAAGGTTGATGTTTGAAGTTTATATTGGACTGTTATTATAGCAATTATTACTGCAAACGCAGCTAGAAAATGGGTACCTGTTATTAGCTGAAGAAAGATGATTGGCTAGGAAAGGTTAAAGCCACCCTGCCTCAACATGCTGTGCCTCTCAAAATGTTATTCTCTAACAGGGCTGTTATTGATTAGAGCGTTAGTTGCACCGAAAGGGTTTTCCCCCATGAAAATATGCCTGTAATAATACCACATCACATTCTTGCGCTATGCAGCAGACTATGGGGACCCCTTGACCTGTTCTCGATAGTCTTATGTTCCCTCTGTTTTACGTAGTAAGTGTTACAATAAGTAAGAATTTAATTTGCTTTTATGGAGGGGGTCGATACTCGTGTGCGCTATTCAAGTGCTTGTTACATTTAGGATGACAATATACTAGTATGTGCCAGCGTGATCACGTTTTGCATTCTGACGGCGTTTGTCTGTTGTTGCTATGCTCACTTAGAATGCGTGTCATAATTTCAGTGACCACTCTCGCCCTCTGCGTTTTGCCTCTCGTAATTTCGAGTTCATGGCTACCTGTGCACGACAAGAACCTGGTACGAGAATTACCCCGCTGGAATATGGTTCAACCCATTGGACTACAATGCTCTAGTTTGCCTTAGTTGTAAATCTTCAAATTTAATTTTTGTAAACATACTGCTTCTAGTGAAGAGAGGCTAATGATTTCAGGGAACCTGTAGCTGTAAATTTATTTAACAAGAAAGTAGCTAAAAGAGAATCCGTTCCTTGATCTACGTTGTTTGCAAAAACACACATTGGGATAATTTAAGCGTTCTGTTCATGAAAATTTGGAAGATGTTTTTAAGCTTATAAGTGTGTATAGCGCGGGATGGCTGTGAGTTAATACGATAACAGGCTGTAGAGATGGCGTAAAATATTTCTCTGATCATGCTATTATTTCTTCCTTCCCAGCACCTAGTCCTAGATTCGGGGAACATGTTTGTTAAATACTGTTTGTGTTCGGTACCCGGGAGTGTTTTTTATGTAATGTAATAAAATAAATTACAGCGACTTGCCTTTTTAGATTAGACAAATTATTACTTGATTTTCTTATAAGACAAAATGTTTCTTGTCAGAGATTAAACATCCAACAGGCCTATTACTATAAATTAACAATTTATAATCTTGTCAATTCAGGTACAAGAGAGAAAACATTTCCCAAGAGCCTGCTCTTACTAGCACTGTTGATTTGTATTATGTCTCTCTCACAGTCTTGAGGTTTTACTATTTTATTCTAGTCCAGGGTTGGCAAAAGTGAGCAATGTTGGCTTGCAATACAAGCATATGTAGTGTCAATTCAGAGGACTCGATCCTACCTTGTAAAGGAGGTATTGGAACTTTATTAAAAGATAACTTTATTACACGCTTTTTTCGTGTGTAGATTTACAATTGACTTTCAACAAGCGAGTAAATTCCTGCTCCAGTAGGTTCTTTTTCTGCAAATGCGGTGTCCTGCAATGTTGCAAACTTTGAGATACAATTTTTTCCTGTCCTTCTGAGTAGAGGACGTAAACTCTGAAACTTTCATATTTTTCGGAGGAAGAGACCCCAACGTAGCAAATCCAAATAAAAATTTTGGAGTAACAAACCTAAGCTAGCGAATGTAGCGAAGACATGGGTACATACAGTTATATGTCTTTTTCTGAGAAAGAAAATACATTAACGAAGATTCATGACGAGACAAAATGTTTGATTAACTGTTAAATAGTAGATCTAGTACTGGGCAATGATTGGGAATATCCACACTTACTCCGTTAAGTCCTGTTACCGCAGCTTTGCACGACCCTGCTAATTTATTTTGGGGGTGTGTGTGTGTGTAGAGGGGGGCCGGGGGCACTTTCAGCATACTTTCCCACAGCAATCCAATAAGAGTTTAATTTTTACCTGCAGATATTGATCAGGTGTGTTCACTGCTGTGCACCATCCATCATCATGCAACCTGGCGTTCCACGCCTCATAATACAGTTCTTCTGTGGTTGCAGATAGCATCCTGTTTGGAAGCTTGGAATATTCATGGTCCGTTGCTGACATTTTGGGTAACTCGAACTTAGAAAGACCTCGAGGTTCAAACTTATCTATCAGGACGTAAATAAAGAAGTGAAGACGATTATAAGGTTACGATCCTAGCATTATAGTTTTTATCATTTTCATTATTTTTGTCATTAACTTCACCATCATAGTCATTATCACCATCATCATCATCATCACTACAACCATCATCCTCATACTTATTATTATCATAGTCATCATATTACCATTATCATCATCATTATCATCATCGCTATCAACATCATCATCATCATCATCATCATCATCATCATCATCATCATCAACGTCATTGTCAGTACCAACACCATCACAATCATAATCACGATAATCATTAGTATAATCATTACCAGCACAACCACTACCGTCACCATCATCATCATCATCATCATCATCATCATCATCGTCATCATCATCATCATCATCATTATCAACGTTGGCGTCATCATCTTTACCGTCATCATTATCTTTGTGTTCCTCATCATCATTATCGTCATCGTCGTCATCATCATCATCGTTATCATCACCACCATCGAAGTTATCATTATCATCATCATTATTGTCATGATCAACATCAAGTTTTCATCAAAATAATTTGCGTTGATTTTACTGTTATTCTTCTAATAATCATCACATCATCATCATCATCATCATCACAACAACAGTAATCTTGATGCAAGACTATCCATGAGTCTTACTGCTCTCATTGTATCAAGCAATCATTCATCTAAATAGCAAAGTAGTACCCGTGCATCCAGTTGGCCATGATCCGTCTGTATTTCTCCTGTACGCCCTACAGCTGCAGATGACAGATCCTCCATTGGGAACGCAATACGCATAAGGTTTACAGGTATTTTGAGCGTCAGTGCATTTTTCTGTAGGAGAGGAAAGACAGGAAACTTGAAAAACAAGGCGAGATTCCATCTAGTAACAAGAAACCAGAATCGATCGCAAGTAAATTCAGTTATTACTTAAAGAGGAGTGAGAACATTTGTCGATAGAAAAAAACATTTTATGATACATATATATACATACATACATACATACATACATACAGATACATACATATATATAGATACATACATGCATACATACATATACATACGTACGTACATACATACACGGAAAGTTTCGCAGGTATCAAGTTTTCGATGCTTCAGCTTTCGTTTTTCGATGATTTTTTTCAATAAATTAACTACTTTTGCAGTTGTTATATGTGAGAATGTTTAAAGCATTTGATAGCAAGAACTGCGTAGACTTCGTCAAAATCCCTCCAATTTTCACTATTGATCAGCGATTCTACCTAGTTCATCTTTTCGAGATTTGAGCACGTGATGAATAAATACACCTTTTAGCGTTTAATTTGTCATGGTGAAGAAACTAGTGAGTATAATTCTTTTATCATCAGCAACTAAAATTTGCAAAGCAGGCAATTCTTTCTCGTCACTCATCTAACTTAAGTTTCTAATTCCCTTGCTGCTTAGCACAAATGTTTGTTTCTTTTGAAATGAGCCTCTGCCATCTAAAAGGGTTTTACATTAGAATGATTTCACATGTTTTTCTAATATTCATTAAATTTATGTTAAACTGTTCAGTAACCTCAATCAATTTAAAGATGCTCTCAAACTTGACCTGAAAGCCAGAGCTTTCTTTTTGCCTTTAGCATTAGATATGTGGTATCAAATAAGAAAACGTCGTGGATACAGGTCAAAATGAGCTTCAGGACCATGCATCTAGAAAAAGAGACTTACGTGTTCCTGCAGCCACTTGTGTGGTGTAAATCTACAAAACAATAAAAGAAAGTCTCACTGCAGCAATTGTAAGAAACAAAAAGAAGAGAATACACGGATGGAGGCCCTTTTCCAATTTTCATTTATAAGAAGGTTCACACAGACAATATGGTTACACCAATCTTCGTGGTTTCACTGTTTTGAAGTATGGAGACCCTGAAGGTAGCAGGACCTAATTTTGTTTTAATCACTCGACTTCAATAGATAGCCACTCTAACGCGACTAATAGTATCGACAGAGTTGGTGGATAAAAGGAAAAAGCCTCTAGTATTAGTTTGTAATTGCTGGCGCAAAGTTTGGTCAAAGGAGCAAATATCTTTCCTTTCTAACGAGTATTAATGGTTGCCTGCAGACTTAGAACTTGCAACTCAAATTTCGCACGCAACTTGAATAATTTCAATTCAGTACTCAGGCAGACACCTTTGTAATCATGAAATCCATATTATAATACTATGTTTATAATATTTTTACGCATAGGTGGATGCTGGGTACTTGACGTATATAATATATTTATATGTGTGATCTCAATAGACATGATTGCTGGGTACTAGAATTATATATATGTATATATATATATATATATATATATATATGTGTATATATATATAGATATCTATATCTATGCGTATATATATATATAATCTCAATAGACATGATTGCATATGGTGTTGATGGGCATCGAATGCCAAGACTCTCGCATCGAAAATTCAGAGTTAACTACAGCACTAATAAACAATGCGATAATTAACATGAAAATATGGAGGTCGTCTAAGAATTCTCAAAGCTACAAGCAGCCCAATTATTCTCTGTTTCGCTTTACGCTTCATCAGTGCCATAGTCATATGTAAGTACTCAGGCAATATTGCTAGTCTGTTTCTCTGAGTATTTACATACTTACTGATGTATGCTGTCTATATTTAAGAGAAACTTAGTAGCTTCGACGCGGATGAGGTTCGATAATGAAGTCTGTTACATGTAAAGGCCAACTCAATAATTACAACACCTAGATGCAATAGTAAAATGGACGATGATAAATCTCCCGCCGCCAGGAACTTCATCTTTTCAGTTAGAAGTAAGCACTTAAAGCAGAAGAAAGTGATTTACTAATTGTCTTAAGATTTGGAGTTGATAAAGGCAACTCTCATAATCGCAGCGCCCCATAGTAAGTGTCATGCAGTCTGTGGTTAATACTCAATTTGTTTTGCAAAACAATGCAGAAGATATGGAAAGATACAGCCTAATATACATAGGTTTATTATCAGTTTATTAATCATGTTGGTTTTGCGTCTAAAAGTTGTTGCTACTACATAAATCGTCATAGTTTTAACTATAATAGTAACAGACTCCCATATAGTTTATATGTACATTACATTGCGAAATATTAAGACTTTAAGATGATAATGCCAGAAATCTAATTCCCTGATGGTTACTAAAGTAATTGTGCAAACAAATTGTTAGGCATCATATTCGTTTAATGATTATCAGTAAGGATTGAGATGAAATGTATACTTACGGTAACTAAAAGAGTCAAAATAAGTGGACCAAAGTTTGGAAGCATCGTCTGTTTATCTGTCCATAATTCCGAGCAGATAGTTTCTTATAATAAACTGCTAAATCTCCGTCATATTTTTGTGAAATGAAGATCGGCTGAAATCCATTTCTAGGCTAGATTCCTTGTTTATGGCTTGCTATAAGTCGGATCCTATAAGTTGTACTATAGGGAGACAGGATTAAATTTTACTTCGATAAAATATTCACAGCCGGTTATTAACATGAGATTTATAGGTGTATTATTAAGTCTTTGTTATTTACTTAAGTACTTTACTTACTTATTTGCTTACGTATGTCTTGGTGTTTTTTTAATGATTATAGGTTTACTAGTGTTTACGAGGGTCACATGTTTACTAAGCCCAGATGCTGTTTGGTGCTACCCTCATGAGATACAGACTTAAATAAATAAAAGAATCAACAAACTAATAAAGACTTGAAGCGAGTCTGTATTTAGCATATCAAATAAGTAGCTGAATCATCGGATTAATTATCATATGTGTCTGGTCACCCGCAGTTTATTTCAGTTGTATGAATGTGATTAAAACTACTAAAAAACTTCAATAAACATTAAATTTACTGCAAAGGTCAATTATTCAACAGCAATTGCTTTGAGGATGACATAGGAAGTTCCATAACTTACACCGCTGGTCAAAGGATGCGTGGCCCACCATACACTGCTAACTGAAGACGTTTTTTATTTGTCACTGATTTGTTTCTGTGCCTCTTTAGGGCTCCTTGGATGTCTTGAAGACTCTTTGGAATGGAAACATGTTATAGTGAAGTCATAAATTTCAGTTTTATTATCCCAGTGACATTATTAGATTGCGCTGCAAAAATACTAACTTCGTCCTCAGAGCCAGCCAAGCAGCATAAAATTTCTTCTCGCACTTTCTCAAAGTTTCCGTAAGAGCGCACTCAGTTTGGCAAAGTTAAGAGTACTTGATTAGGTACAAATTTGAAACGTTGTGTTACGTTACAGGATTACACAGCTGTGCTTTTTCTTAGACACTTAGTCTGCTATAATCCTGTATAACTCAGTTGAAACATTTATTTGGCTTTATGACTTTATAAAGGTGTCTTCTGCAATTGACCTGTTTGAGTGGCATGATATTGTGTAATTAGTAATATCCGAAGAGAAGCATATTGTTCACATGTCTTGTAAAAGCAAACGAAAGACGCATAATTTTGATAAGTGCCATCTCTATCATACCGGGGTTGAAAGGAAAAACATTTTTAATAAAAGTTTAAAAAAAATTCTTTAAAGTTATTAACGCATATGGAGATTCTAGAAAACGTGCGCTGACTGCATTATCTAGAGATGTGCGGCCTACATATGCCACTCACACGACTATAAAACATCGCGAGTATTAGTAAGGTATAAATTTACTTTCAAAACTTTAGTCTTGTTCTCCAAACAAATTATTGTGAAAGTGTAGGCAATATGACTCGAATGTCCCTCAGGCATTTTAGGATTTAACAACAAAACGAAACAAGTAGAATTCTCTGTACTCCAAATGTTGTTCGCCATATTTGTCTCTTCTCCTATCGGCTAGTAACAAATCATTATTAAAGGTAACTTATCTCTTGATTTCAGAAAATTGGAAAAATTGCCTTTGCCAAAGTGATGTTATTATCTGACGGTGTTCTATTATATAAAATCACCTAGACACGTACTTTAATATGGATTTGGAAAAGAATTCATAAAAGTAATTGCTTTGTTTTTGGTACGATAAGCTACCTGCAAAGAAATTCCTATTGCTTTCCTAAGAAAGCATACTCCTCCTCCCTTGTAAATGGTTTAGTCTCGTTGCTATTGCATATTTGTGAGTCTTTTAGTAATGAGGGATTTTACATTAATATTTTTCTAAACGAATGAACATGGTTTATTTAAGACTATCTAGGATTGTCGAGTGTTAAGTTATTCAATGTTAATTGCATACATAACTTGACTCTCTAATTTGGGCAAACACTTAAGTCAGACTCCTTTTGACTAAGAGTAGCCTCATATTGATACTCTAAATAAACCTTTATCAATTATTCTTTATTTAACTATCAACTAAAATTATAGCTAAAATGGATTCCATGATCTGAATTGAGATGTCTATTCCATCGCTTCTAAATCTGTTGTATTCGTGTACATAACATCGAGATTGAATCCCTTGGATTGAAAATACGTAGAAAAACCCGGAGAAAAGTTCATGAAATAAAATGTCACATTTCAGACTTGTAATGAAGTACTCTTCGTCATAAATTTACAATTTCAAATTTCAAACTTGTAATGAAGCACTTCTCTTCTTTCCGCTGTGTGCCTCTTATCTCCTGTCAGGGTATATGAAAATTGCGACATTCCTTTGATGATTGGTAGTGGTAAGAAGGTTAATTGGTGTCACACAAGTTGTCGGCCATCACCAATGCAGAGTGACCAATCTTTACTGTCATTCAACGTGATCATTTTTCGCGTAGGGAATAGCTTTGTCCTCGAAACAATTTTCAACTCCAAACATATGTCTTACAATAAGTAGCTTTGAAGAAGTTAAACGACGAGAGAATGAACGATCCTCAATTTGTAGGATATGTTCGGAACAAACTGACTCTCTTTTTTGTATTGCAACTAGCGGATGAGGTGAAAGGTAGCTTTGGTGTACTATGATGCTCCTTAGTAGTTGGTAGCTCTCTGCAATAATGTAGATAAGGACAGATATCCCTGGACGCGGACCTGCCCGTGATGCTATAAATGAGTTTATGCTTTCAGAAAATTTTGTCTTGTAGATTGCGCTTTCCCCCCATTTTGTCCTCATTCTGCTCCTATTTTGTCCGTATTTTGCCCTTATTTAGTGCCGATTTTGTCCCTTTAGTTTTTATCGTAGACTAGGGTAGCTATGTAGAAATTCAAGACAAAATGATTTTCGTCTTCTTCTCTTAACACACCTGTTTGTCAAAATGACTAACTGCATCGATTGTCTGAAAAAGAACGTCTTAAGCCACTTTTGTGAACGCAACTGAAGACAGTGTAACGAACAGCGTCTTTTGATGTTTTCCTGTTGATCTCCTCCGCAGGGCCGTCTGCAAATTTCGTCATGCTAGTGATCTTTGAACAGAGAATTGCACTTTTGATAAAACCTTAAGATCTGCAGGATGATCTAGCTAACGTGATACAGCCAGAAATCTTCCGAGTTCTTTCCACTAAGTTTTGATCTGATTCGAGTCCAATTAACATTTAGAATATTTCACTGATCTCCAACAGTCACCTACATATCGTTGCATCTGAATTAAATCTTCAACATATAATTCTTAAGATCCTGATAAGCCTCAGCTAATGCCGAATAAATTACGTATGCGGTAGATAATCAAGGTGAAATCGGTCTCCAAGCTTTTTCAGCTCTATGAAATAGTTTCTTGGCGACGCCAGTAGTAAGCAGCGCTCTGTCTTAATCATAAATATTAGTACGCATATGAAGGTGATCCGCTGACATAGAGACAGCTCAAAGAAACAGGAATAGTCTCACAAGGAGACTCTTACATTCATAGCCCGTTGAGGTACTTGGCTTTTGGTTGATAATCAACAAAAGTTGTCAGTTCCATCACTTGAAAATAGTTTTATTAATACGTGGGGTAAAAGATATAAACCTCCGTCTATTACTAATGCACTACATCCAATAATAAATCCGAGATTGAAAAGCAGAGCAATACTGTCATGCAGAATGTACAAATGGTCTTCACTGGCAAATCAAGTAGCGTCCCCTTAATAGCCCCCTGCCCCCCAATGTCCCCAAAATAGGTAACTGTGGCTTGGAGACAACGATGGCAAAACACAAATTTTCAACTCCACGAGTTTATTCCAACTCCCTCACAAAGGTCCCCTGGTAGTGCATGTAAAACGAAGACAATGGATTCTGTTGAACAGTATTTGATCTGGATATGGTCGATATGCGAGTTTTATGTGTCATATTGGCCTGAGAGACAACTCAAATTGTGGCGATATTCAGACTCTTCAACACGTTTTGAATTGCTCTATGGTCGGCATCAGAAGTGATATTAATATAATTGATGAAGAATTCTGTGTGTGGCTTGGTGACAGTTTACTGGACATCTGGATTATTCGTTTTCATACGCACATACATAAACTACATGACGAAACCTACAATGTGTAGTTTAAGAAAGAAGAGCTATGTGCACATAAACCAATAGGAATATTACTCTTTCGTGTCAATGAATTTCATGCAGATCATCATCAACAAATAGATAAAGAACAAACAATCGAGTTAGAAGCTCAAACTGAGACATTCAAACGAAAAATACCTCGGAAAGGCATATCAAAGTCTATTATTTGGTGATAATCTGCAAACAGATACATATGCCCATATTTAATGCCGAATTGACCTTGACATTGATCAGTGTTTGCACAAAGGTGTAGATCCATACTAACATGTGCATTTCATGAAACTTAAAATTGCTTTACAACAGCCACAGCTATGAAATTGCCAACATACTTGTGTTTCAAGGCACTTAGTGATACATGGCAAAAACATGTTTTTAAAAGTTAGAAATTGGAAGTGAAC
>JAAAKL020012502.1:0-12994 GCA_010016065.2 Carybdea cf. marsupialis auct. non (Linnaeus, 1758)
ACTTCAATTTCCATACGTGACAGTTGATTAACATTAATGTGTGAAAAGTAGGATAGCACTCATGACAATTGATGAAAATGACATACCTCCTAAACAATTTATAAAAAGTTAAAAACAGGAAGATAAAGTTGCCTAAAACAAAAAGAATACTTTTTAGATGGGACTGAGCCCCCATGTAGCATTTCTCAGAGAGCCCCCAAGCTGCCACATAGTCAGCACCTATGGAATGATTCTTTCCCCAGCTCACAAGCAATGTATCAGGTGTGCAGAGGAACTATTGAACAATTAGTAGAATTTAACAACCCCGTTCCGATCGCATGTATTGAGTTTACCAAAGCCTTTGTCAGCATCAAATTGGATAAGCTTTAGGAGGTTCCCTGAAACAACCAGTATTTATAAGAAAAAAAAATCTTCTCAAATGATCATATGAAGACTCCACCTCTCAAATGAAATCTGACGTTGGCACAATGAGATATATATAAATGCTTAAAGGAGTCAAGCATTATTATGGAAGGCTGAACTGGATTGAAAGTCAGACTTCACAATGGCAAGCACATCTAAGGAGGAACTCCAAAAAATTTACTGATTGCTTGGTCAAACACTGAGCAGAGTTAGGGCTGTTAATAAATGTATCAAAGACTGAGTGTATGACAACTGATCCACACTAGGAGCTTGCACTGAGCATTGACCTCATAGCTTTCAAGCAAGTTGACAGTTTTTTATGTCAGTTGACAGTTTTTTATGTCTAGGATATACTCTCTCCGTTGAGAACAATTGCTTCTGTACTGTCAAGCACATTGGTCTCAGCTGGGCTGCATTTGAGAAAAACAGGAGCTTTACTGACATCAAACAGAGTCCCCCTATCATGTTGAACACATGTGCAGCCAGGTCTGCTTTATGGTCTGGAATGTATATATTGAACAACAAAGTTACTGTAGAGTGGAAATGATACCAATCACCTCATTCATCAAAAGCAGAGTCCGGGAACTGTTTAGACACACCTAGAGATCCAACATAGGTATGCCACAAGCATGCCTAGAGGGCATGGTAGAGAGGGGAAAGTAGAAGAAAAAGACAACGTTAACTGTTGTATAACAAGATAGCTGCCTGTTCACACCTTAACTTTCATGAGTTGAACACTGCTTGTAAAAAGTGTGCTTTGTGGAGAATACATTCTAGTGTTGGTGCGCAATCTGGCTTGGTGAATTATGATAAATCAGTAATGAAGTATTTGATCATACATTTACCTTACGAGCCCCAAGACGTGTCTTTCTTGAATTCCGCCCTGACCTTATTTAACTTCGAGGTATACACAATATTTGAGAATTACATATGACATAAGGTACATTTAATAGATGACAAGAGAGGTGTCTTTTGGCTTAACTTTGTTTAAATGAGCCTTGGTTCCTATCGGTATTTACCACTAAATTATTTAGTAGTGCCTTGATTTCGTTTTATCTAATGAAAGATGTGTTAAAAGTCAAATGTGACGTTGGGCAACCCATCTAGCAAAGTTTTTTACGACATCGAGTCTGACTAATTTAAGTAAGAGATGGTTGTATGTGAAAGACTGACTCCTTTGTTTAGTCCTTCGGAGGATAAGCTTTTGTTTGCCAAAATGCTATGTGCGATTGTCGTAATAGTGGATTGGTATCTTCTAGTGTTAACCATAGTAACATTTTAAGTCGTGTCAGTCCTCATTGATAATTCTTCTTTCTCACATATTCAGGGGGTGTATGGTCGTCTCAGCTAAAAGGAAATATAGTTGTTAGTGGTTCAACAGATCGTACATTGCGTGTGTGGAATGCAGACACCGGAGAGTGTGTATATGTGCTCTATGGACACACATCCACTGTCAGGTGCCTTGCAATGCATGAGAATACTGTGGTTAGTGGATCCCGAGATGGAACGTTAAGAGTGTGGGACATTACAAATGGAGTGTGTCTGCATGTATTAGTTGGGCATGCTGCTGCAGTCCGATGGTAAGATGTGCGATTTCATGATCGAATTTCAACATGTGTTGTCAAATTCCATGTTTATCTTGCATTAGGAATGCGTGTTATACTTCATGGTATCACCCATGACGATTTACCCTCTTCGTTCCCAATTTACTGCCTACAAACTTTGTAATTGCCTTCATAAGCAGAATCAGCCCATTCATGGTGATGTATTATATGCATCATCTAGTTACTGAGTAAGGAAGTACAATGCTGAACTTCTATTTGGCAAATAATAGATTTAATGCATTAGTTTTCATCTTTCCCTTGGCCTTTTCCGTCTACAACTCTACTTAAGTTTAGCAATGGTATAGAAACGCTCTAGAATCCTAACCATCACCACAATGTCTGGATGGATAAACCAGTTGTAGCTTAGATGTAAACAATTGCCAAAGTAAGTGGGGATTGCTACTCGTGTTAGAGACTAGCACTGCAGCAGCGTTATACTCGACCACCCAAAGGGGTTGTGATTTAGTGACTGCATACTAAGTCTCCCGTGTCACCGCAGCGGGTTTCCATGTTTGAAACATCAATTTTTTTAATTTGCTAAGAAACGTAAAAAAAACACAACGCATGTGCAGGGGAACTTTGAAGCACGTGCCTGGTCCTTCTAATCATTTACATTACTGGCACGGTTCGTAGTCCACCTGCACGATGTGGGTCAAGAACTTTTTGCAGTCGAATCTTTCTGAGTGTTGACACTATTAATGTGAACCATGCCTGGGTGAGGGAGAAGATAGTGTGAATAGGATGATCTAGGCAATCATGTTATTTCAGTAGATAGAATTCTTTAGGCCCCATGGCGTGATTTTTGTGTTTTTGTTTTTCACAGTGTGCAGTATGATGGTCGTCGCGTGGTAAGCGGAGCGTACGACTACCTGGTGAAAGTATGGGACCCAGAAACAGAGAGTTGCTTACACACATTGTCTGGTCATTCAAATCGTGTTTATTCTCTTCAGTTCGATGGTACGCACATTGTCAGTGGATCTTTAGACACTTCAATTCGAGTATGGAATACGGAAAACGGTCAGTTAATGCATACACTACTAGGACACCAATCGCTGACAAGTGGAATGGTGCTTAAGAATAACATTTTGGTGTCAGGAAATGCGGACTCCACGGTGAAGGTGTGGGACATTATCACAGGCCAATGTCTCTATACACTTGCAGGTCCAAGTAAACACCAGAGTGCAGTCACATCACTTCAATTTAATTGTAAATTTGTAGTTACAAGTTCGGACGATGGCTCTGTCAAGTTATGGGATCTTCGGACAGGTGAATTTATTCGTGACTTGGTTAAACTGGACAGTGGTGGCAGTGGTGGAGTGGTATGGAGAGTAAAATGCAATGATAAAAAATTAGTTTGTGCGGTGGGATCACGAAATGGGACCGAGGAAACCAAATTATTGGTGCTTGATTTTGATGCAGACAATTGATTTGTATTATCAATATTTTTTTGCCCGTAAACTTAATTGTTTTGATTGGATTTCGTTACCCAGGTAAAAAGGAAAGGACAGAGTGTTGGGTGCATCCCCTTGTGACAATACAAATGCTAAGAGTTTTCGTATGACTTCTCACCAACGAATTATAGAAAGCCACTAGATAATACAACTGAACATTCTGTTTTCCTGCAAATTTAACGTTACTCTGTTCATACAAGGAACCTTCCACAAACTTGAAAATGATTTTGAGTTCATTAGTTCTTCCAAAAATCTTTTTTTTGGCAATGATAGTTTTGTCAACAAGAAGCATTCTAGTAATGCCTCAGCAACCGAAATGTCTACAATTTTAAATAATGCAATATTGGCTACTCAAGAACGACGAAAAGTTTGTCGATTTCACTGACTATCAATTATTTGTTGACCAATGTTTAAAAGTCTCATAAATTCATTAACAACCAAAATATTTTGATATCCAACAGTTATTTGAAGGTGAAGAAGTTTCCATGAGCTTCTTCCTAACTTATTTAGTTTTGTTCGGAGTATTTCTTTATTCTTTATGTTATTCTTATATTGACTGAATAAACCTGCCGCATGTACTCCACAATGATTACGATATATTTTAAGACAAGTGATTTAATTATGTTGGGACTGGAGGCTGTAGAATTTAATTGTAGCTTTATCCCCCTCGCATGGTAATTATGGTAAAATTCGATGTACCTTTCTACTTTGCTTATACTATCTTCGTCCTTTAACTTTCGATAAAAGCCAAAGTTTTGACGCTGTGGTTTGAGCCTAAACAAGTGAATTTTTCTTTTAATATCCTGGAATGTAAAGCTGGTGTTTTCACATGAGCTTTGCGCCGTTACCAGCAAGTGAACACTGCTTTTGTGGGTTATATGGCTAAAGCTACACCTGGGAGAGAAGATAGCCGCAGATCTTTTCTCCTACAGACATTAGTCGTCGCCTATTACATCTTTATCTACAATTTCTGCGTCTTAGTTTTCGTTCTTTCTTTTATTCGTCCTCTTACTTCTCTTTCTACACTTTTCTTTTGCCTCGTTGCCGTGTTCATTGCTATTTTCCCTCGTCTTTCATGCACTCTAGCAACTTCGGAAAGGGTTTGTATGGTCGTAAAAGAATGGAAAGTGGTATCACGATAATCTTTTAAGGGCATCAACTAGCGTTCTTGGAACAAAAATGGTGCAGTAAGGCCTCTTGGTTTTGGTTAGGATTCTGTAAGTTATGTGTTCACTGTCTAAATACGATGTAATTCCATCTCTTGCGCTCTCACAGTTATTGCTGTTTTGAAGGCATTAGACCTTGGAAATTTCTTGAGATATTGTTTTGTTATTTAAATGGAATTTATAATCGATTGTATGGCGATGTTTATTGTTACTTAAATGGGGTATTTTTTTCTTACCTTAGCAATTTGGTAGTGAGGAATACATTGAAAAGTTTGTCGTTTTGTTTGTATTTAGCAAGATGATTAAGAGGTATTAAGAGGCAACTGTAACTAGTTCTCTACTAAAGGAGCATGCAACTTCAGCACCGTTTGACATTATACACATGACTTGACTTGGTTTAATTTGTAGTATTTGAAGGTCTTCAACTAGGCAAGAAAGGTAACAGATCAGTAGGGTTTGCAGGAGGAAGGCGATACGGTGATCCATCGTGACAAATCCAGTGTTGTAAGTGGGGCTGTTACTAGTGAGGGTAGAAGACAAGTTACTAATGACCTTGCAGGGCGCAACAACTTTATAGTTTCAGGAAACGCCTGTGTTATCAAAAACCTGATGCTCCTTATGCTATGATTTGCAAATTTATTGATGCAACGAAATAGTGTCAGAAATATTCTCTCGTAACTCAATTTTTATAATCAACTTTACTTCCCTTGCCAAAATGGACGGGTGCCGCGATGCTTTAAAGTGGGAAGACTGATTAGATCGACTAGTGAAGCAAGTTGAAAAGAAACCCCGTCATCAAAGTCGTTGATTTATTGAGAGGTATCCAAAGTAGATCCACTTGAGATTTCACTTAATTTGCTTGATGTGAGATGTGGTGTTGATTTGGTCACACGTCCCGCATTTGTTGACAGTCTGACGTACATATCAATTGGATTTGACCATAAGCCCTTGTATTTAGAGATAGATTTTAGACTTCCTTTTCACTGACTTGCCATAAACTGGCTAGCAAACTCAGGTAGAGTCAGCCAATCAAGTATTAGGTCTAGCTGGACCATCCAGTCCCAGGTGGAGCCAGGTAAGAGGTCCTTCTTTTTTGATGGTCTTTAAACTCGTTAAGCTCGTACAATGCAAGAATAGATGGAAAGTTAATGTGACATCGTGTTCATAGTTTCTGTAGTTCGTAGAAAAAGTGAGACCCTTATGTTTATAGTGCACATGATGAGCTGCCTCTTAAGCAGGCACTTCTGTAAATACAATGCCACAAGGCACGTTTCTAAGGTAAAACCTTGCGTGCACGTAACCACAGTAGGTGCTATTTTGCGTTGGAGAGTAGTACTGAGCTCACAAATATGACTAGGTGTATCTTCTATCGGGAAGCCACTATAAGTAGTATTTCTTACAAGTAAGTATAGGTGACGTCGCGTGTGAATCACTCACGGAACCTCGTTAATAGAAGTATTTATTTCTTGGTGCAGGTTACTGATGTGTAAAAAGACTGGATCGAGCTTCTCATTGTTTCCAACAGAGGAAAAGTGTAGTCATGAGTAGTTAAAATAGCGCGGGAAGGTCAACCATGTTTCTTAGCATTGTTTATAAGCTTTGTTTCATGGGGACTAAAAGGTCGTCCAAATACTGACTTTACTTTCAGACGGAAGATGCTTGATCCAGTGTTTTTTAGATATCAGTGGTGCAGATGAGTTCTTTTTCAATAAGAAAATTGACAAACATCTCGTTCATCAACAAATAGGACCGTGTGTAAATCACCTAATAATGAAGCATACCCCAGTCCACAAATAGTGCCTGATGTTTTAGGTTCGTTAATTTGCGATACCACAACCCCACCCCCGAATGCACTTAGTGCACCCGAAGAAAATGGTTGGATGTTCCTTGCGTGTTTATGGGTGAAACAGTACCATTTTCACCTTTCCAACTTACACAAGAGTTTCCGATCGATTTGTTGCACGTGTTAAGATGGAGGTAGTAACAATCTATTGATTTTCGGCTGTTCTGGTTAGGAGGCTCTTTGCAATTCCGAAATCATTGTGTATTGATTGTCACAGTTCATGCATTTCTACTTTGGTGTTCTGTGACCCACGTGGCAGGGAGTTCCATATGAACTTTGAAAGGTACAGGAAATCGATCAATATATGCAGATTTTGCAATACTTGCACATCACCAATCGATATAAGCAGAAATATTGATTATTGACCAGCATTGTAAGGAGACCAGAGTATGTAGAGAAACAAACCGATCTTCAGTCCCACAATTGCCCATAATCAGCCTCCAGAATACGACTTAGGTAAATTACTTGTGTAGACTCTCCCGCATGGTACTTTGGTGATGTTGTGGAGTTCCATTGCATCATTACGATCTTGAGCTCAAATTATTTCTATAAGTTAAAGAACATATTTATACAGTTATTTGAATAGAGTAGGTGCTGTATTCCTCGTATTTTGACCCCGAGCTGTAAAGAATGGCAGGGGTATGCGACATGTAGCTGACATTGGTGCATTGTATCTAAACATGTACATAGCATTGTTCCACACAACTGAAACGTTAGTTTCTTGCGTTTTCTTTAAAAAATGTACAGGGAAAACTAAATAGGAAGCAAGACAATTGGATATGAATTTTTTACTTCTGACATTTAGTCTTATTTGGTCTGTGTTCCCCTCTCTGCTGTCTCTTACCTTCATCGTTACATTAAAAGAGTAAAGACGAAATATAGTTTTTCTGTCATTTTCCGAATTCGAATTGTAGTGATTTTTATCACATTTAAAGTGAATGTTCTTCCCTGAGAAAGGAAACCATTGAACATTTTAAGAACGTGTGTTTAGCAAACAGTGGCATTCGATCACGTGATAGGTGTCCCAGTTTATCATAGTCTTAGGATTATTAATAATTTGACCCCTTGTTGGTTGGGAATGTTGCGCGTGTGTTTGCAGTACACAGTACAGACATATCACGTATTCGTGGCTTGTAGTTTTATTTATAGCAAATGCAGATAAGAACGTTCTTTATTTTGAATATCTAATCTGATTTCCGATTACCCCAAGTATCAACGCATGTCAAAAGTGCTGTTTGAGTGGATGGTTAATATCGGATCTGTGATAGGAAATATGTCAACCCAAGTCACAAGTATGTTAACAGTCGCATTCGCGTTCCATCGGACGCTGGGTGCTGATTTTCACATGCACAGCGTCAAACAGTCTCATTTTCAACTATTACGGGTTTCAACCTCTTTTCCGAAGGTGGGCAGTAGGCGTACTTTTGTCGTGGAGATACTGCGTCATTCACAACAAATTTCTTGCGAACTTCCTTTCTTTGTCGATTCAGTCTTCTATTTGGGGGTCAAGTTCTTCATTTTGTTCTTCGCGCCATCTATATTCACCCCAATGCCGTTATCTGCCGGCTCAAAACATATCCAGAAAGTGGGAATGCTTATCAAGCAAGCAGATCCCAGTAAAGCTAGATACTAGCCAGCATCGTTCAAAAGCAAGGGGAGGTTGCTGTTCATTTTCGTTGTTACGGCGATCCATACGAATGCAAGTCCCTGATCAAATAATCGGTTACTGTTATTTCTAGCCAGTGCATGTGTTTGCATGAGCAGAAACACTCGATAGGTTCTATTCGGATGTTAAATGACGAAAGAAAGGCAACTGGAAATACTCGTAATATATTTCAGTGAATTACACGGAGAAGCAACTACTTCTGCATGTCATCTTAAAAATTTCCAGCATTTATCTCCAGACGCAGCGTCCTCAATTATACACCCTTTTCACATGAGTACAACGTGTTCAGTTTCTCTTTCGCGAATTTACCCGATGACTTCATTTACACATCATTTAGTCACATGTTCTCTGCTTTTTATGCCTTTTCACCTTGTACACATGAGTAGTTATTGACCACGCCGCATTAATTATGGCGTAATTATTTGTCCTTGGAAGAAGATAGACATTCGAAAGTCGAAAGTCAAACCATGAAAGAACGGTTTTGTAATAGTAGAGGTGAAAAGACATTCTCTGACAACTCACGGAACTATATTTTCTCCATGTAAGAAATCACAAGTCGAAGCTTTGAATCACGTGATGTAGCTGTCTACTTCAACAAAAGCAGTGTTTCTGCATCTTCAAGGTCAGTGTTTATTTCGTTACCGTCTTGTTACTTTTTTTCACCTCAGCAAGCAAATTTGCGTACGGATTATGCAGAGGGAAAGTGATAACGTCAAAAATCAAAAGTTTTGGAAATGGAACGATTGACTCCAGATATCTAAAGGCAAGTATGGCATGGGCTGTTTCCCAAAGTACCAGACCTGTAGTGTATACAGTTTTTAAAGTATATGCGTTGGGATTTCAAAAATCCATGGTCAAAACTCTGTTGATATTCTTTGGTTCCTTACGTTAGGAACCACAATTAAATGTTTTCTTTAGAGAGATTTAACACTTTGAAAACTGGTATCTCAGTATTGGAAAAGGGCAACACTCAATTTTTACAATTTAAGTTCTTACTAATAGGGCAACATAAAAATTGAGTGATTTTTCCATAATTCAAACATTTTCAAAATCGTGACGTCACACTTTCCCTCGGCAATTGCCTCGAAGTTTTTCCTACAGTAATACTGCTATTTCCGAATAATCAAACATGGCCAGTTGGTGTCTGCCAAGCCCAACGTATGTAAGATTCCCTTCATGAAACTGCCTCTGTTTAAAAGTATTGATTAACCGAACAATAGACTGTGATGGAATCAAAGAAGAGGAAACGATTTGGTGACACAAAGGAAGTATCATCATTGATATTTTAACGGCAATAAATACCCATTCAGAATAGAGAGCCGTGATTGGGTACTTTATCTCATTTCAGTGTAGTTAGCGCCTGTACGATTAAGGAAGTGTTGCAATAATAGTCAGACGAGCGGCCAATGTATTGTAATGAGAATCACAAGTTATTAATGCGGTGGCAGGACCGTGGTTTTACTCTTTATTCAAGGTGGTATCAATGTCGGGCTTAATGCTCGTCAGAGGACTTCTTTGGGAAGTGGAATGAGAGTAAGGGGTTTGACATGGATGAGTTTTTACTTATCGTTACATTCAACCGTAATAATCCGATACATCTTTATTAGGACTTAGGCTTGAAAAAAGGTTTGGTATTTTTTTGAAAATATCCTGTTCCAACAACATCTTTGTTTTATCTGTGATCAGAAACACCTTCTCATCAGGGCGATCTAAATAATTAGATCGCCCTGCTTCCCATCAATCCTCCATCTTAACTAACCATAAACAATGCTAGCTGTGTAATCCAACAAGTGCGTCCCTTTGTTCAGATTTGGCTTTACCAAAACAAAGTAGGCATCAAATTTAAAATTAGCATTTATCTATCGAAGTAAGGAGGAAACTTACCTCTTCTGGGGTAGTGCCCCACCTTGGCTCTCGTACCAGATTGTGTCTCGAGGTACTGTCAAGGTAAATTTGAAACCATTTGAAGGTATTTTTCCTGAAAGAAAGTTGTTCTAGGGATTTCTGTCAGAGGAGCGTTTTGTCTCGGGAGAGTGGGTGCTGTTCAAATGATGATGTTGTATATACGTCTTCAGGGCTCTAAGCCAGTCTAGTAGCATTTTAATGATGCATTATATATAACGAGGACAGCAATTTATAATCGCTCCGATAATCCTTTTGCAATGAGAGTGATTGTTGATATATTTGAAATGGGAGCGCACAACTCAACTCAATGAAAACCTAAGTGACGTCAATCAAGCTGTGCTCCCATGTCTCAGTTGACAGAACATGGTTTTTTTTCGCGCGCTTTTATTTGGATGATCAACCATGTCTTTATCGACCATGGAATTTAGACGGAGGAAACGTGGACCGCGTTCTAAACCTAAGAAGTTTAGAAGTTGGCTACAAGGTATCTTTATTTACCAGTTTCTCTCTTATTCGTATTTTCACCTGATCTTTTACAGATGGTAAGTCAGGCACTGCCATCTCAAAAGTTTCGCAATTGACGTCTTCTGGGCACTGTGGCTTTCCAAGTTTTGTTCGAGTTATTGTGTGTTTTCAAACTAGGTTACGGAGTAGATACATATCAGTAGTATGTGAAAATTGAACCTTGTCAGCTGATTGTGTTTGAAACAGAGTTAAGTTTCCGATAGTATAGCCCACAAATTCGTTTCAGTTTGCATAATAAAACATGTATAATGATGTTGGCTACCATTTCCCTTTTCAGAAATGCGCTTTTAAGTATTGTTATTGCAGGTTACAAGTTCTAGACTGTCATGGTGTTTGATCTTGACTATGGTTGCCTAATGCCTCCTTTCTCTTCGGTCCGGTGTGGCAACACGAAATGAACAACCAACTGAGTAGGTACCGGTACATGAAAATGAAACTGCTTGGGGTTTCCCCTCCGATGAAAACCTTGGAGATCTCGACATTTTCTTTGTCGTATACAAAGTTGTGGAAAGTGCAAGAAAGGGTCGTATTGCACTACTTCTGTTCAGAATGATATTGAAGAATAGACTATGGCTGCTTGCATACAGACGTACAAACACACAAATGTTTAGACAACTTACCTGGTGATGTGGGCTGAAGTCACTATGCACATTTGTACTTTGTCGGTCGACAGATTTTACTACCAGGTACTTGACCGACGAGGACAAGGTGTTCTAGCCCTCTATTTCTATATATTTGGCCAAGCAGCAGCAGCAGTAGTTAAGTTGACAATCCAGGACGTCAAACCCAATTTATTGCTATAGTGACTGCCTAATTTTTTCTGCTTTGCCTCTTAATCTCAGGCAGTAAAGTCAACAATCACTGGCACCAAGCATGTAACATACAGTGAAACAGAGAAAGCTAGGGTGCTTCATGGTGACCATTCAGTTTTGATTCCCAGATTGTTGGCTTAACTATTGCATTATCTAATGCAGTGGTTAGATCAGTTTTGTCTTGTCCAAGTCTTAGGTAACTTCTTTGATGAAATAGGAAACTAATGTTTTTATTTGGTTATCCAGTTGAGATTATTTTCAAGGGAATTTCTCCAATTGGGAATTTTGTTTTGACTGGATTTATCCAAGGGGTTATGTAAGAAGGGTTTTTCTTTAGTTATATAATTTTTCATTAGTTTTTTTTCTATACAGTTAACTTTTCCCTAGTGACTTATATTGAGTGCTATGTTAGGTACTTGCTTATGGAAGTGTGATATGGTAATTGTTGTTAATTAATGTTTTGCCACTGCTATTATTATTTAAGTTAGTGTTTATATCACGTACACTGTCTGATTGTTAAGTTTTGTTTGGTATGTAGATTCATAGGGCAGTAAACATTGACATGTCATTCTAGGAGACACTTTGAATTGAACTAAAGTTAGCCCAGTGGCTCCTCAATGTGCTTAAACAAGACCAACTAACTTAAGCCACCCAACAAGGCTAGTCACCAGTTATCAGTGTGCTGTTTGGAATTAAAGACAGGTTACCAATTATAGAAAGACATTTGCTTTTATTTCCTTTGTAGTTATAATATTGATTGATGCTTTTGTGTGCTTGTTTTCAGATAAGAGCAAATGTGCTTTTTGTGGACGCCAAGAACGAGAGGATTTGGGAATCTTCTTTAAATCCAAAAATGCATACTCTGTGCATCAATACTGCCTGGTGAGTAGAAACACTATTCAATATGATTTGTGTAGTTACTTCTTTAATATGTTTCTATCAGTGGACAACAATGGGTACATATACCACTGTTATGGATGGAAAATGTGTTTTTATGTGTGTTTTTTTTAAAAAGCTCTTCTACTTATAACAGAATCATCTTCCTCTCTAACCATCGTCATCATCACCATTATCATCATCTACATTAAATGTTACTTATCCATGCTTGGATGGGTTGGAGGGTTTTTGTCAATAGGTCTTTACCACAAGTTAATGGTCTAGGACCATTTGCCATAGGCCATTCACCACCTCTTGACCTCAAGTCTTGCAAGGCATACCTCTTCCCAGGTGTCCATCAACTACCAAGTTCCTACATTTCGTTACCCAGTGGTCATTATCCCATCATTCTACATCTTCAAAACCATTGTAATAAATTTCGTTTTAAAAGTCCGTGATATTTTCTAAGCCCAGACAACTTCTCAACTCCTAAGAGGATTTCTATCTTGTCATTTCTGCCCAATGTCAATATGTCAATGTTCGACCAGATACCAGAAAGAAGTTTCAATCTATATGTGAGCCGGTGGTCAAGGCGAGCTCGTTTGAGTGCAGGAATCTGAATGAAGGATACCTGGTTTTTGTCTGTGGTTTATTTTGTGTCTTTTAAAAAAAGCGAGTTGTACCTGAAATAGTACAAATACAAACTTATCAATAAACGTACATGATACAAAGTTTACATAACAA
>JAAAKL020012504.1:0-12994 GCA_010016065.2 Carybdea cf. marsupialis auct. non (Linnaeus, 1758)
ACTGTGGTCTACTCAGCCACTTTCACTCTAATTCACAGAGTAGGTTTCTCAGCTGATCGAACAGTTGAGATCTCATATGAGAATGTATCACCATCATATATAGAGCCTATGCATATATTAGCCTATGCATATATTAGCCTATGCATATATTATGTGTGCATATATACATATGTATATTTGTGTCACATTCAAAATCCTACCATCACCTATACGAATTAATCTACACTCATTAGGAGAATTTGTATGTATGTATATTTATGTTTAAGTAGATAATAGAGAAATAAAAAGTTATGTCAACAACGGGATTCAAACCCGTGACTCACGCAGTCGTGGCGTGAGCTCTGCCACGGGTTCGAAATCCGTTGGTGACATACTTTTCTACGTTTCCAGTATCTATTCTTATCATTGTAAATCCTCTTTTTTCAAAAACACCCTGCATATTTGTGTTTTAAAGTCTCCCTAAAGTGGCAGGAAATTTTCATGGAGAGGTATTGAATGGCCTACAGAATTTAGTGCTTGGTTGCAGTAGAGGGCTGGGTGCTAGGCCCAAAAGTAGTGATAGAGTAGCCCTGAAATTCTGGTCTGCCCTGGTGATAAACGAGTGGCATTAAACGAAATTGAAATGCAATTGTACAATTTTATAATGAACAAAAGACCAGGTGACCTAACAGTACAAGACCTCTGATCTACCCTGACTCAATAAATAATAGAAAAATACATGTCCTATTACGAAAGAATATTACGCCAAAATAGGAAACTACGTTTTTGATAAGGTTTCGTCTGTAACTGACTTCTTAAGGTCTATTGGAAATATATAAAGGTCTATAAATGTCTGAAACATAGTTTCCTTTTATGGCGTTATATTCTTTCTTGCTTGTCGGTGTATTAATAACCTGATCAGAAATGCCCTATTGCTGCAAAACGTAAGTAGACACCACTGATGTTCTATACGTCATTTTGTCTATTCTTAAGCATTGCATTGAGAGGCATAATGTGAAAAGTGAACTGTGCATTCTGTATATAAAAGGATACATAGAAATCATGATGATACAGTCCTATGATCAAACGAATTATGATTTATTTCTAACTGAGAACTAATTTTGATCATCAACTCCCCAAAATTGTATTACAGCAGAGTGCAGGGACTTTATTCTGGGATGATGTAAGACTCGGGAAGTGTACATTATCTTTCAGTGTTCGGCATGATTTTGGTCAAAATGTCTACATATTAATCTAATTACGTATATATCTATATGTAAGAGGCCCTGTGTCTTCAGGATGTTAATGTGTCCGTAAATATTTGGAAGAAATTAATTACTTTTCTTAAGAAATATGAAGTTAGAAATGGTGGATAACTGGAAATTGACACGGTTCCTCGTCTCAACTTTATTCAAGCCTCTAGATCATTTGCATCAACTAAATCATGTGTATGTGCTGACCTCTGAAAAATTTTAGGTCTGTGGTCTAACAACTACAAAGACCTGGTCGTCGTAGAAGATGCACTGCGTTGGAGAAATACTCATGAAGTAAAAATTAATGTTAGTTTGGCCTACATTAACAAAACTGGCATCGGAGAATCATGGAATTTAATCGGTAGGTGAAGATATATGTAGTTAAACTATGTAAATATACAATATAGATGATGACTGATGACGCCTTATAGAAACGTAAATTATTTTGTACGCAACATAGTGATTGATCTTTTGTTATGCAGATGTACAAAAGATACATCCTGCTAGCTACATGAAATAGAAATGGATGTATTACTTGGACCAATTTATCATCTTTTACATAGACATCTTTTGTAACTACATTATACTCATTATGAGAGAACATAAGCTAACAGTTCGTATAGGTGTTATTAACCTATGACGATTGACTATGCTACAAGAATTAGAAACACCTATCAGATAAAAGACATAAATTCTTTTGTCACCTTCACCTTCTTTGCAACCACAATATCAAGTCACTTTTCTGAATCAGGTTTGGCCTTCAGGATTTTTATGTCTTGTGAAATCTTAACACAGTTCATTCCCACAACATCTTTTGGCAAATGTAAATGCAACATTTCTTTCAAGTCGATTTCATCTTCAGAGCATTTTTTCTAATAATTTTACCCCTGATTCAGATAATATTTACTCTTTGATTACCTCCTATACACTTTTTCTTTTACCTGTTCTTTACCTCGTATTTACCTCTTGCCCACCTCTTCTTTACCTTTTCGTTACTTCCTCTACACGTCTTCTTCACCTCTTCTTCACTTCTTCTTCACTTCTTCTTCACCTCTTCTTCACCTCTTCTTCACCTCTTCTTCACCTCTTCTTCGCCTCTTCTTCACCTCTTCTTCACCCCTTCTTCACCTCTTCTTCACCTCTTCTTCACCTCTTCTTCACCTCTTCTTCACCTCTTCCTCACTTCTTCTTCACCTCTTCTTCACCTCTTCCTCACTTCTTCTTCACCTCTTCTTCACTTCTTCTTCACCTCTCCTTCACCTCTCCTTCACCTCTCCTTCACCTCTTCCTCACTTCTTCTTCACCTCTTCTTCACTTCTTCTTCACCTCTTCTTCACCTCTCCTTCACCTCTTCGTCACCTCTTCGTCACCTCTTCGTCACCTCTTCGTCACCTCTTCTTCACTTCTTCTTCACCTCTTCCTCACCTCTTCTTCACTTTCTCCTTAATTGTTTTTCAGACCTATGTCGCTTTCTGTTTACATACTGTCCCTTTTCTGTTCATTTCCTGTTCCTTCACTATTCATTTCCTGTCCATTCCTAGTTTTGTTCTTGTTCTCTTTATGGTGGTCTTGTTCACATATTGTTCGGCTATTCTTCATTTCTTGCTCGCTTCTTTCCCCCTTCTTTACAATAACAAATCTTGTGTTTACGTTTTTCTGCTCTAACAATACATAGAAATATTGCGGGAAAAACAACTTCTAACTACTAGTTCATCATCCATTATCCAGCTATTTTTTTTGATAGATAAGTTTGTTTGCAATGTCATTATTTGTTTGTATTCATCAGGTGATTTGAAGAGTAAAGAAGATTTGCACATTCTCATAAAACCTGTCAAATCGAAAAGTAAAACAAATTGCATCGCATCTTCATTTGGAGTTTTTGTCCTGTTCACTGACACTCCTATTCACTGCCGGGAATCTAAAGATAGCCCAAGTTTGACTCTAAACACGGCTTTTAAAACCAAAGCAGTAACCAATCTTGTTCGCAAATTTAGATGGAAAGAAATAGTTGTCTTGTTTGATGGTAAGTTTTATAACGAATGACACGGTTTAATTATTTCATTGTCTCATTTATTGCTTTATAAAAATTGTTTCTACCTACACACAAAAAACTAAAGGCTACTTTGTGATTTTTATGTCAGGCATTTTAATTTCACTTATGTAGGCTTTATATGATACCATGTTTATCATTCTTGTCTTATTATTTCTCTTTTGCTAGTTTCTTTCGACATCCTTTGACTCTCGTCAATTTTAAGAAATTTTTGTTTTTATTCCTAATCAAGAGGGAGTTTCAAAGCAATGGGTAATTTAAAAGGGGCCCCTGCATAGCTACTTTTTGCAAATAGGACGCTATCAAACCTCTACATATATTTGTGTCAATAGGAATTGCATAACACAATGTAGTAAAAATAGGCACTGATGTAGGACTATGTACGATGTATGACATTAAAAGTCATGGCAATCACCTCAATCTATTACAATAATCTAGATATGACTGGTAGCAATATGATAAAGACATTTTCTTATTAAGGGTTACTAAGACCTTAAATAGTGCAAAAGAGGTAACCATTTTCACACATAATTCTCTGCATATTGAAATTTTAATGATTAAAACGCGTGATCATTGGTTTAGTCTTATGGCCCATAAAACCCCATTTCGTGCTGCAGAAAATTGGCCACAAAGTACTAATTTGGTGAATTTGTAATCAAGGTCTTGGGTGGAAATCCAACAAAAATTGTCTTTGAGTTGATAAAAAGAACGAAGTATTGGGAGACTTTCCTCATGATTTACTCGACGAATCATACGAACAATCTGGCAACTAGGAGCTCCCGTCTACCACGTTCGTAGAGCCATCAGATAACCATGGTTGGAAGAGCAATGCAAAGTGAGGGGGTGGAGGTAAAGAATCACAGTGGTGAATCTTCGCACTTGTGTTTGTCATTCAAAGTTTTCATTACAGCTCCTTTTTACACTACACTCAATAAGACATGGTGGTTTTGCAGCTGTGAACAGGAGATAATTCTACGTTGTATTTGGTGAAAGTGAGGAAGATAGGCACCAACTGCAGTCGAAGAAGAATCAATTTCCATACTGTAAACGCAATTATGGAGAAGCAGGCTGGAAACGTGGGGACTATTCTTTCAAAATATGTAAATATGTCTCTCCAAGGCCCGTTGTCGCAAAAGTAGCAATTAATTTTTTGGTGGCTCTAAATAAAAAATTGAAACAAATAACTTAATTTAGTTTAAGAGTGCAGGGATAGATGCTGGATTATCAAAGTTTCTTTTTGTTTTCATATTGGATAAAATTGAAGTATTATAGAGTTCAATAAATCCTTGTTTGATTTTCTGAAAATTTTCTGAAAGGACGCTTAGAACTGTAGGATTTCCAGTCAGAGGAACGTCAATCCATCTGAATTCAGCTTTGGACTTTAAATAGTATAAGTAGATCCTTGCTATCTTGCTTCTGTGAATCTTTTATGATTTCCATTCTCTCTCTTCTAAGACACCCACGAGCATGACATGAGGCACCTCCTGAAAGACTTTGGCACTGAGGTCTCTCTCCACACTGTTTTTGTAATGTTTAACACAAATGGATCCATTGATCACCTATCTGCAATGTCTCTTAAGGAAATTCCTAAAGTGACTGATGCTGTTGAGGTTGCAATTATAATGCTTGATGAAGATAACCTAAACAGAACCTTTCAGTTGGTAAGTTTCATTTCAATATGATGCTTCTATAATTGTGATAATAGAGCCGCCGTGGTCTAGTGGTTAAGGAATCGTTAACGTGTGACAAAATACTAGAGAAAACCAAAAGGATGTCACCGATGGAATCACGCCGCCAATGCGTGGGTCAAGTGTTTTTGTATCCTGTTGATGACATACTTTTATGTATCTCTGCTATCGTCTCAAAATTGAACTAAACAATGCCTTAGATATAATAAAACAAACTGTCAGGTCATATTCTTCTTTAAGTATTTATACATGTACTTCAATTTTTTAATCACATTATTTACCTTTGACTTACATTTGAAGCTCGAAACAGATCTTGCTGAAATCAAAGGAGTACTGTATAATCTATTCCTATACGAACCGGTACGTTTAACCTTATTTACCTATGTCATGAAGTTCTTTCTGTATTTCTACCACGTTTAATTTCTCTTTGACCATCTGCTATTCTTATAGAACAATTTTAGTTCTTTATGAAAATGGCAACTGACCATAAAAATAATACGTCCTTGCCAACTTTAAAATTCATGCCGGTGCACAGCAGTAATTTGGTATGTTAAACATGGTGTCAAACGTTTATCAGACATTTTAGGAACCTAATTCTAGAGACATAGAAGTACGATGATTTCCTCAGCACAAGAGAAGCATATCTATTCTCTGTTATGATCTGGTAATAGAGCGATAAAGGGGCTCATCGATCATTTCCTTAGCTGTTTCATGAAGCGATCAAAAGCATAATCGGTAAGAGCACAAATTAATTGATTTTGCGTATTGATTTATTAAATCGTTTAATTAATCAGGTGATAAATTGATTGATTAACCAATTGACAAATGATTCATTATGTAAGTGAGAAGCAATTATTTGACGCCTTAATTAAACGTACCTCAACGTCCTAGTCAGGTGGTTTGAAATGGGTAAACAATTTCTCGCGAGTTACGGACCAGCAGCACAACTTCTGCTATATCACAGTCTTAAGGATAATACAGCCTCTTAGATTGTCGTTGTTTTGGTTAATTCTGACAAGTGAAGATCTTCTATTAATGATGGGAAGTCATCTAGTAAGTAAAATCATACCACTTTTGCTCAAGGAATCAAATGCCTGGTCAAAATAGTAACGGTTAATGGAAATTGATGACAGGTCTATGCCATCAAAGACAATGCAATCCTTTGTTTTGTCGCTGTTGAGTATGAATAACATAACACTGTTACTCTTGATCCAAAAAGTAAATAAATAATCAGTTTAGGTCGGAGTCGCACTGTCTAATATTTTTTTCGGTTTACTTCATAGTATTTTCGACTCGGAGCTTCGAAATCCGAAAATATTATTAAGCAATGTGACTCTGACATAGGACAGCACTTGCTCGCAACGGTGCGAAAATAATACTTCCGTATCACAGGTAATCCTAGGCTTTAACTCAGCTATTCAGGAATCAGTCCGCAAAAAGGGCAAGAAAACAGGTCTTTTGCAGACAGAGATTATATTTTTGCCTTTTCGTGTAATCCAATGGTTTTAGAGGACACTGATTGGTAGAGAACAAAGTAACAACTAGGGGCGTCCGCATCTGACTGACGTTTTTCGAAATATGGGATACAGATGAGCTACGTTCTTTCCTTTTCTTGCACTATCCTTATGGTCTGTGCTCTGAGAATGGTCAGACAAAAAGTTCTTTAAAGTATTATTAAGATTTTTCTATTTCTTGTAACTTTGATGTTCCGTTCAAGAAAACACTTTTTCATGAAGATAAGTAGTCATGAGAATTTTGTAATTATTTGTTATAAGTTTTGTCAGCCTTAGAACTTATAACAATTAGCTACCTAGGCCGTTGCTTTTTTGTTTGTTAAAAAATAGCAGATACCTTTATGAACATAATTAAAAGGAAACATGAGGAGGGGTTCAAAATTTTAAGGACCCTTCGAAGCAATCTAAAAGGAGTGGGGAAGGAGTGTCTTTGGAGTCATTCAAAAAGCACATAACGGAAAAAATGAGCATTTTGACTCACACCCACACCCACCCCCTCGTGTAACTGCCAGTCACGCTTTAGTCGACGTCCCCTTCGTTACGCAACGTTCATTTGAGACACCCCCTTCTCCCCAAAAGATGACAATGCATTATAGAGACCGAGTAAATAGAACGCCATAATGGATCATAAAGATGATAACTCCAAAAGACTTTACCCAAACCTTTTTAAGACAATAGTGATATATTCAGTCCTCAGTTTCATCCGACCAGTTTGGAGCAACTTCAACGTCAGTGTCGAAAACTGGGGTACCAATTTCCGTTCGAACATCAGCCAAGTTTTCAAGATTAACGTTGTCGATATACATCGCCTCCATTTCTTGAAACTCCATAACCCACAAGAGCCTCCACTGGCGACGAACTGCCGTGACTCTGCAACTAGCCACGTGAAGTGTTTTTACTTCGATGGTCCCAAAGTACAAGCGACATGCATATCTGTCGTTTTATCACATCGTGTCTCAAAGATGGACAGGAATAATCGCACCGTTCGTATGGTATTCCCTTGGGATATTTCTTTGTTGCTTGATATGGCATAAGAGTGTTTCGCAATTAAATATTCAGATACAGGGACAGGTACGTAGCATTGTTGTCGTCTTTTGCCCATTCAATTCCGTTTAGAGTATGTACAACTGGTATAGGCGGTGGTAAAAATCCTTCAGGAACAACTTTTTGGTATGATGATTGAAAACTCGTGCAGAATTTCTCATCGGCACATTTTACAATTTGTAAGGAATACTTTGACTGTCGAACATGACGCATTTTCCACTCTTCTGACGTTGTCCCCACGATAAGGGGTGCATCATCTTCAACAAACTCTTCTGCAACTATGTTGCCAACTCGGTTCCTGGGTGGTAGCTGCGATTACAGTGCTTGTCACTCTTGCGAATCAGTTTTCTTTAGATTTAAGCATTTTAAAACTATGTTCATCGACAATATCCTTCATTCCCTTGTTGCCTCGTTTATTTCTGTGATTGAAATTCATATCGATATTTTCCTGGTTTGTATAACTATAGTCTAACATAATGATGCACTCTTTTTCAAAATAACTATCGAGACAGCGAGAAAAGTCCTATAAAACAATGCTATCCAGAGGAGACTTTTATTTGTATACATGGTTTCTATCCGAAGTGTCTTCATATTGCCCCTTTTTTGCCCCTTTGCCGTATATCATTACAAATGTAGCGCGCAATGTCACCATCGCGACCTGTCGTTACTAAACAAAATGTTCATGTGGATTCTAAATTGCTTTCTCGAAGCTAGTCTCAAGAAGACTATTCAAGAATTTTTATGATTTGCTAATCTTCTCTAATCAATTTATTCATGTTAATCCTGACTGATTCGTTTATATATGATAAAATATGATTTAGCCCCTTCACTGAATGATGTTTATGATATCCACAAATTGCCCGTTGGATGGCACATGTTTGTTATGAATCTCTCAGTTCATCGTTTTACCGTGCAAACAAACGCAAAAAAAATAACCTTTTCTCTCCAAATTAGAACTTCTCATTAACATGCTTTGTACCAGGCTTGCTTTCACCCTGTATGCACTTTTATGTAGCTTAACACTTCAGTGTATTCTTGAGGCAAGTGTGACAATTTACACCGACGCCTGTGCACAGGTAAACATCATCAGCGACAAGCAATAAGAGTTTTGGATCACTGTTAAGATGTCAAAGAAGGTAAATTCAACTTAACTTCTTGAATGCCCGTATCAAGTTATTCATGCATTAATGTCATCTCTATTTTCATCTTGCATCTAGTCACTCTATGACGCATTAGGTTGAGATGGACAATTGATTGATTGACTGCTTAGTTGATTGATTGATTTATATTTATCTCTTTCATTTCAAGACTACAAGCAAAACACTGCAAGTTTCAGGAGACTATACTGTTACAAGATTTAAAATCCCTACACAAAGTGCCGCTTACCAAGTACGTTGTAAAATGTAACTAGGTTTTGAGTTTTCTTGCCACTTTCTTGGTTTAAACTAATCAGTAAACTTGTGAGACCAAGCAGGCACGTAGGCGGCACCATATTGCAGGGGGGTGGGTCACAGTTTTTTATATTTTGTAATAACTATTATTACGCAAGAGGCAACTAATAGACATGTACACCTGTAATAGAATACAGAGTTGACTTTAAATCGATTACCAGACGTCAAGTTACAATCGAACACTAAGTTTGACTGAAATACTGGGTTCGAGTTTTTCCTCAGTGGAGTAATGCCTCTATAACCCTGACTGTTGGGGAATGCCACATCCCTTCACCGCCCCCACACCCCACACCCCCGGAATGAGACCAACAAACCGATGAAACGAGAGTAGCAGTCAACTTCCGGCTGTGCTGTGGCTTCGTGACCTTTAACATCAGAAATTGACGTATTGTTTTGATACCCAATTACTATCAATCTTGCCAATTTTCATATCTAAGTAACAATTATTCACAGAGGTATCAGCATTGATGTAACCGCGGCATAACTGGCCTCTGTCTAGTAATGTGAAGCTAATAATCACCAGTGTAGATAGATTATACTTAATAGTCAACATTGCTTAATATTTTTACAATTTTATGGGTTTCTTTGAGGTAATTTTAGCCGAGGTAACTTCTGCTACAAAAAAAAGTTTTGAAGTTCTCTCTTTTGTTGGAAGATGCTTTGCTGTATAATGTTTGAAACAGAAACATCAGAAAATAGAATGAAACTCTATAGTCATTGTAAATTGTCGGGGATGCAATCTGCACCTCATCTCTAGCATTTGTTTATTTAAAACATCCAAAATTGTAGGGTTCCTAAAAACGAATATGTGTAATGTATTAAATTGCTTATGAATTTCAAATTGAACGAAGACATAGTACAAAACTCTTGCTTCCAATAATTATAAAATGCCTTATCAAGTCGAATTGTGACAAGAAGTGTTTTAATTTTATGTATTTACCACAGAGCCAAAGAGATATTATTTTACACGACACAGCACTAGTTGCCTTCTCATTAGCTAGCATTGTTATGGAGTCCTGCTCTCTTGGTAGCCAAATTGTTGGAGGAAACAAAATCTCGTGCTCGAAGAACATGTCCAGTTTGTACTCGTCTCTTCTGTCAATTGTAAGTATGTAAATTTATACCATTATGTTTTCAATATATCACCTTGATGTAGATTTCAACAAAGATATTAATACAATGCGTATTTCAGCCTTCCATATACATTATTTTTGTGGTCAAGGGATGGTCAAACCAAGTTACGTCTTTCGACCAAATTTTACCGCATCAAAGCGAGGCTCAAATGTTAGACATGGACGAAGTAAACAATCGTATTTTCCTGAAACTCTTAGATCCTGATATAAAAAACTACTGCAGTAAGTCCAAAACGCGTTTTGGTTTATATTTACAAGTACACGAATCAACTTCAAACCTTTTTTAGTACTGACCAGTCATTGCAAGCAAAAGCTCAACAATGATTTTGAGCCTCGTTTTTATTTAGTTGCTTGAATGTCGAAATTGGTGTAAGTTGGTCCAAAAGAGTAAATTGATTCCGGAACAGTTATCCGAATTATGCATACAATTTTGTCCAAAGGGCCTAATCAGATAACTAGAAATCCCTAGCATTATTCCAAAAAGTATTTCTTCTTGCTTCATCCAATGCCAGAAGCCGAGTGCTCTCGATCAGCCATTGCAGCCATCAGCTCAGACCCTTGCAAACCGGTTTCGTCTCCCATGATTGACTTCAGCTTGCCATAAGGGCGGCCAACTCTTCTTTTTGCATCTGGAGACCAAAGTTTTCCTGGTTCATCATGGCGACTTATATGTCCTGCAAGTGAAAGTCGTCTCCGTCTCACAATCTCTGATACACGGGGTAAGGAACCATACACCACGTTGTTTGGAAGATTGATTTTTCCAGGAGATGTTGTATGCGAGTCTTAGCTATCAAGTGTATGTATCATCGAGACGTTTTTGACACGCCACATTTTGTGTCCATGATTCTAATCCATACAAAAGAATCGTCTCTATGCATGTCTTGAAGACTTTGGTCTTGGTTTCTTTCTTTGATTTGAGATTTCTACACTTTTTCAAAAGAAGCGCACTCCTAGCCAGCGCAATCCTAACATTTATGTCATGTTTCGTTTCACAGTAGCTTCCCAAGTATTTAAAGTCATCAATGTATTCCAATCTAGAGCCGCCTGATGAAAGCAACTTTGTGTTAACCTTGTTACTCCAAGAAGTAAGTTTTACTATTTCTGGATATCCTTGAAGGTCAGCATTTAGAAGAGGATACCTTTTCAGCAATATAACAAGTTAACTTGAAATGCCAGTCCTCTCTTACATTATCTCCTTCACACTCATTTGTTTATCGTTATGTTATTATTTATAGTGAGTCCGTATTTTAAATCAGTAATGACAAACGGTAACGCCATATGACCTTCAAAAGATGTAAACCTGCATAAAATGTATTGAAAGTATTCCTCAGTTGTCTTTGTACCGTTGTATCTCATCCTATACTTTGGTGTTGATTGAGATAAGACCCAATGTAATTGACGAACGGAGTTGATTTATTTGCATTGACCATTATTATAAGAATCTACATTGTGCGTTACAATTTCAGGGGTTTATTTTCAATACAATACATAAAATGTCTATACTATTTCCCCGTAGGTTGACATCGATGGGATGAGTGGAAAGATTCAATTCGATAACGGGCTTACAAGAAAAGGAATACCATTGGATGTTGTAAATTTGAGAAACAACAAGTTTCTTAAGGTTTAAAAGTATCAATACAGCTATTGATTGATTATCATTATTGCTTTGTGGACTTGCCATTGTCTTTTCTTACCTTAACTTGTACTCTATTCCTTTAATGGGATCAGTGTATTCTGTAATTAACTTGAAATTCGTAACTAATGTAACTTTATAAAAAAAAAGAGACAAGCTCTACGTGCGTATAAATGTCAGTCAGTAACGAGTACCTTTGTCTTGGTACCCCTTAGATATTCTCGTCGATGGACATGGCTGTTGTTTTAAATCAATGGTGAATTTGACCTTACGTTACAAATTTGTTTTTTAGATTGGTTCAGTCTCTTCTGATGGACGGGTGTCGGTAAACGTAAAGCTGGAAAGAAACTTTAAACAATCCATGTTTATGATCAATTCTGCAAGGCCAATAGTTGTCAGTACACTACGGGTATGTCTTTAATTTTGTCCTTTAAGTGTTTATCAATAAGAGCATCAGTATCAATGCTGTGATTGGGAGTGTGATGTCGCTTCGGGAACGCAGTTTAATGTCCAATGTCGGAAAGTCCTCACTTCAAGCATGTATGGATAAACTGATTTTCATGTTAGACGAAAAGGAAACTATTAGCTCATTTGTTCTCTTGGTGCTTGTTTGCAATTAACAAGTAACACCAGTACCACGATACCATCTCTAGAGAGCGGCCCGTCACTCAATTAAAGCAGTCGAGGAAAGGGGCCCAAAACTGCAAAGTGTAACCTCCTGATGATGGCGTGATCTGAACCCGGTTACGGAGCTGTAGGCACTACAACACAAAGTGTCTGCTATTCTCTTGTGTGTTTTTTCTCTCTTATTCTAAGTTCAAAGATGCAATACTCTGCGCTTTGCATTGTCGTTCGCTTGAGAGTGGAAATTTGTTAAAACACGTTTAGCTTTCAAAAATTGTATTAATTGCCTTTTCACGCTTTCTTTTCTGTACAATTTTTGGATATATTTTCTTCTAAAACTTAAGCCAGCTGAATTGAGCATGTATCTTAAACATTTTCGCCTCTTAAAATTGCCAAGGATAGGAGACTATAAATATTTCTTGCAAATTTGGTGTCTTATTTTGTTGTGTCATACCATCTGATTGATCATCAAGTACCGGTACGGAGTAAACCCCATGGACAGGACTACGTCACTCGGTGTCACTCGGTGTCACTCGGTGTCACTCGGTGTCACTCGGTGTCACTCGGTGTCACTCGGTGTCACTCGGTGTCACTCGGTGTCACTCGGTGTCACTCGGTGTCACTC
>JAAAKL020012505.1:0-12994 GCA_010016065.2 Carybdea cf. marsupialis auct. non (Linnaeus, 1758)
CAAAACCATACATAGAAAAGGCAGATGCTATTCCATTTATTCCACTAGAAATACTGGAGCCTAAATCAATGAATCAAAACGCATTGATTGGCACAATCAATTTTCCATTTTGATCTGAAATGAGTCGATCTCAGAAAGTCGACAGGTAGGATAAATATGTTTTATATTCGCTGATAAAAGCTATTCCTTATAAACTGCGAATTAAAGTTCAAGAATCAGTTATGCACTATAGCTACTCACTGGGATGACTTACCATAGTTTTTCAATTATTCTGAAACCCATTCTGTTGTTGTGATTCGCCGCCATTTTCATGTCACCATGACCAAACAACACAGCAATCCCTCTTGTAAAATGCACGAAATAAATGATTTCTTTGTTCTATTTACAAATATCCTGGAAATTGGATATAGTTTATCGAGACAAACTTTTTTCAAGAGGCAATAAAACCAGAACTCTTGACTTTACCATAGATTTTGCGTGATATGGCAGTTTAGAATTTGCTCAATGACTGAATGGGAAAGTAGCTAACTTATGAAATGCTTCGTCACCTCCGTTTATTCTCAGTTGCCTGCATCCGCACAGATCATCATTGCAGGCTATTATAGGTGGTAACACACATTCATCATACACTGATACAGTCAAGCATCTTGTTACTTAAAAGTATTCTGAAATAAATATATTCTATTTTCCCCAGCGTTTCCTCTTTATAATCGAACAATGGCAAATCACAGTTTAAACGGATTTTAAAATACCTGTTCTGTGCACCAGTTTGTTTGATGATTTGATTACATTCACCAGTGACTAAAGATAGGAGATGAGTTTGGTTCATAGGCTTGGATTCGTCTTTCTTGAAAGGAGAGAAGGCTAAAGAGAAGATAAAAGGACAAATAAAGGAAGATAACAAAGAATACAAAAAGGGCTTACATAAACCTCAGATCCTACTTGAGATGGGACAAAGGATGATGCCTATAAGGGGTATGCCATGACTTCTCTCGAAAGGAATGCAGCGGCAGCAATCATTGATAATCTAACAATTTCTATCAAGAAATCGATAGCATAGAAAAAATTTCATCTTTATCTTCACTCTTTATGTGGGAGTGAGGTTGAGGCGAGTTTTTTTGGTGCCTGTATCGTGGCCACTGAGCCGCCTTTTGGCCACGGACCTCTATTAACTTTGTCCCTAAAACTTCCCCCTGCTTCCCAAGGTGATATACAATGCCAATTAAGCATTCCAAGCTCGTTTTGCTTCGTCGAAAGATCTTATTGTATCGAGTTGTCTCACGTTTCTCTGTTCACTTAGCTGTGTGTATATTCCCCTTTGACCGAACGTATACAATTGTAAACAGGCACACGATTAATTTTCACTCAGCTCAGGTCCATTTCTAGACAGTGCGCAAATTATTAAGGTCGGTGTCATTAGTCCCTGTCCACACACACATCTTCGTCACATCCACTGACAAAATTATAAATTGAAGGGTTGAAATAGCGACGTGCAACTTTACTCACTTTTCATGAAACCTGACTGAAGCTGTAACCTCTTCAGTGGCCTCCCACTCTCTCTATCTTCTGAACTTTCAACGGAAAATCTCAGTTGCAGAACGGTTCATTTAGCAAACCTTGATCGATGCTACTCACAGTACCGTCAGAGCTAAGATCCATGCATCCAATAATGAAAGTAATGCATGACTATTCTATTGTCTCAGCTTAAATTCGTAAAGAAATGCTTTCTTGGGCAATCAAATGAACAAAAGCCATAGGACTGTTTTTAAGACAACGAAGCCACCATTATCGGTTGCATGCAGTCGCTAGGGGCTACTTGTGATAGGTGACAGTAACATTAAGCCCACCTTGGTTGCAGCATCGTTGTCTACTCATTTTTTTGCCAGTCTGAGGCTGGCTATGTCGGACGCACGACTTTGAGGTTAGTGGATAGAATCAAGTAGCATGTTCCGTCCTGTACTCGCCAAGCATCAGCTCCTACAAGATAATAACCAGCTCGGGTTTTCAAAAACTCAAAAGCACTACTAAGCAACGTGACACTGCCATAAGGTAGCGCTTGTTTGAAAACCCAGACCGTGCGAAAATTGACTTGCTTGACTTATTTGAGCAATTCCAATGAGATCTTCGCACACTTCTTTTCCACAAGCTTCATCTCCCCATTTCCTTCTCTTGCTTTGCGTACAAGTCCCCAGTCTCCTCTCGTAGCTGGTCAATCCATCTCATTGGAGGTCTTCCACGGGTCGTCTACCTGGGAATTCATCTTTGTCTTCACGGTATACATAACTATCCTCCCCTCTCCTTGCAACATGGCTATACCTGTTCAGTGTTCGTTTTTGTATAATCTGTTCCTTCGCTACCAACACACTACAGTGATGCTGCTGCTCATCACTGGATTTGAAGGATTTTCTCCCTTTGGTTGTTGTTCTTAGTCTGGCCCCTCACTTTCGCCTTGTCTGGCTTGGGTGACTCTTCTGCGATTAAAAATTCCCGCCAACATAGCCCTCAGGATCATAGAAGCACACAAACCCTCTTATCGCGTGAGAACCATAAGAGAGAATGTGAGAAAATGTATACAGATCACCGTTTCCGCATAATAGGTAAAGCTAGGTCTGCTTTTTACCTAGCGGTCCTCAAATTCGTCCACATCAAAGCAAAAAACCCTTCCCAGGCCTTTTCCGTTAATCATTCAGTTCCACAGACAATGATTTGTCAAAACAGCACCAATCTAGCAGTCAGACTTCTGATTGGCTACTTTCAAAACACAGTTTGGTAAAGTTTTATTGATTTCTTCTCAATCTCAATTCTGTTGATTTTGTACTCTGAGGAGTGTCAGACGGAAACAGGCTTTTCAGTACGAAAATGTTTTTGCTGTTTCGTGCAGTTTAATTGTTTTGTACCACAAACAAACTTTTCCATATGATTTGTTTTTTGTAAAAGCTCTGATGGTAGATATCAATTTCAAAGGAGCATCTGCCTCGGTGTTCGGGTATCAGGATGCCAATGCGTTGGTACAGATTTTTGCATTTAGCATTATTCCAACATCAAGTGTCGTGAAATGAATCAATGGAATTTAAAAATCCGATATTTATAAAGTTTTAATGAAGAAAAACAGCAGATACTACAGCATATCTGCTAGAAACTTTCCTTTTCTTTTTGTTCAAACGTTACGATTAAAATAGATGCGTCTAGGCTTAATCCTTATTGAGTATAAACTTTATTGGTAACCAGCGTGTTTTAAACAACACGAGGTTCAAATCCTTAAAAATACCCCGTTTCAATACTTAAGCAAGAGTTTAGGCTTGACTGGCTTTTCCATGAAACATAAAAAAGGTTACGGTTAGAAAATGAAGAAGAAAAAAAATTAGAAAGAAACAAAGACATTTGTTATTGTGAACGTCTCAGGTGGAAATGTGGTGGAACACGAGATCCTGGTTCATACAATCAAGTAAATATCGGGGTTCCTAATAGCATGATAAATAACTCGCTTCTCTTAAATTTTATGGGTTCTTTTGTAAGCCCCGGACCTGGGGTAGTTACCACTGTCACCTCTCTACTCGCAATGGTAGTAGTGCTGCTGGCAGTAGGGATGTCAGTCAACGCTCTTAATCATCTTCGAAACCTCTGTCTAGACGCTGTTAAGATGCAATGAGTCATTTACCAAGATGTCTCTTGACCAAGTACTCGGGTTCTTCCTCATGTGTCAATCATCAATGGCCTTTAAATTTTGTTCATTACACTGTACAAGTTTGAATAAAAAATGTCAATAGAGTCCATGTGGTGAGAGCGAACATAGATTTTGGACGCGGTTCATTAACAGCGATGGCGCTGGCATCCATTGGGGGATGTTGACAACATGATTTTTCACTGAAATCGCACCCTTTTGGCAAGCATCCAGTAAGACATCACCTCCTTTTGTACCACTTTCAGAGTATCAAATATACTATAATTTGAAAGTAGAATTAATAGTACAAAAGCCTTACAGTTATGTAGCACATTAGGTCACAAAGGTGTAAAAGTGACTTTCGCCTTATGATTTTAAAATTAGTGTGTGATAGAAATGGCTCCTACCCTTTCCGAATGTCTGTTGTTATCAGATTCGCTTGAAAAGATCCTTGTACATTGTGCATCAGTTTTATAGCAAAGATTTTGTAAGAACCATACATACAGTTTATGAAGTCGACAAAAGTCGTTGGGCAACGAGTGATTAAAGAGTTGGAAAAAGGCCAAAGTGGTTATGGTATGGACTAGAAAAATAGTCAACACAAACCCAAATTGATTGTAACAACTGGGAAACAAACTTACTGAACGTACGCTGATACCTATGAAAACATAGACTTTTCTAATCAACTAGTAGAATAAAAGAAAGAGACCAGCTGAAGATGGTAGATGTTTATCATGGCGTGAGTTGTAATCCTTTTCTGAGCTCAGAAAAAGAATACTCACGACATGCTAAACATCTACCATCTATGGCATAAACTGAGTGGCAGTATGTTGAGAGCGGCTGTAGCTAGAGTGTGTTCAAGAAGGATCACCTCCTACAGGCTGAAATATAACGACAATCGAAGGCTACTGATGTATGTTACCGTATGAATTTTTAACTGGAATTATTTTATGATTGGGGCATGATTTTGTAGAGTTGATTTGACACTGAGGACAAGTGTTCAACAAATTTCAACAATTATGACACCCGATTATTAGGAGTGTAGACGACAACAAACAGTGCTGAAGCTTAGAACTTATGATTTGATCGCTAAGACATAAACCCGACGTACTCAGTAAACCAAACTTGAGCGAAATAAGTAAGTACACTCACCTTCAGACAAAGTGAAGAAAAGCATTCTAGATCACACCATAGAAAGTTCTGTCTCAATTCAGAGATAAAACGCTGTAAAATGCATAAATTATGGTAGGAACACAAAAGATAACTTAGGGCCAAGGAAATCACAGCACAGATAGAAAAAAACCGATCTTAGATGATTTTCGAGCTTCATAAATTGTGTTTGATAACATTTTACTGTGTTTTGGTTGTACAATCTCTTAACGAATAAAAGGCTCATGGGAAAAACAGATATAAACGTTCTTAATCAATAAGTCTCAAGGAGAGCAACAGCACGATTTCCGAAACTTCATTAAAGCATTGTTCATATTGAACTGAATGTTGTTCTTATTTGAGATTTATCTAAGTGGAATGACTGGGTGGTGTTTCCTCGACTTGGACCCGAAGATCTGGTCCAAAGGAGACATACCGTGCTATGATTTGATATTATTTAAATTCTGATAACGTAAATAATCGAGAGTACACTGCGTTCTCTTGGACTGTATGTCTTATGCGTTGTTTGTATGACTAAATAAGGATGCCATCAACATCATGAGCCAATTCTGGCCTTTCTCTAATCTATACGAAATTTCGACTTCGAGTACACCTAGAGTTCAAATCCAAATTCTTTTCTCATCAAAATCCTACTGTAACGTTTCATTTATACTAAACATGACTAATCAAATGATGTCATTCATTAAAAAACAATAAGAACTCCAAACAATAAAACAATAGCTGGCCTCGTAGCCATGGGATTGTAACCTCTTTCTTTAAAGATATCATAGCTAACATCACACAGAGATCATTCTGTATTTCTTTCCGCTGACTCTCATTTCTTAATTTCCAATGCTTCTTACAAACTACATGTGCGATAGCCTTTTTATTTTCAATTGGAGCTCCTTCATTCTCCTTTTCAAAGCTCTGTCGTTCATGTAAGACCTGTGACATGGATTTTCTAGATCTGTGCCACTTCCTCTGATAAAAACAGAATATGCTCGAAAAGGATTTTACTTCTGTGGAGCAAAGGTAACCAGTGAATTACCATGCCAAGCAAGGAAGACATTTAGATCATTTGAAAATAGAGTAAAACTGCATTTTAGTTAATTTTTGTATTATAGAGGACAGCTATCGTGAGTTATACAAGTTGTATTTTTACGTTTGTACCTAATTTTATCTATCTATTTATTTACATTTTAAACAGGACACACATTGATAAAAGCATGGGTCAACTGAAGTGTTTCTATCCTGTACAAATATTCGTAAATAAATAAATAGAAAGTCTAAGCCTGTGGTAGTGATGTGCGGTAATTGACATTAGCAGTAAACACTGTATTTACTCAAAGTTAGACGAAAAAATGTTTTTCGCTACTTAAGTGCGTGGAAAGCATGTAGGAAAAGTGAAGAGACGCAAAAGTTGCAGTTATATACAGAAAAAAGCAGTGAGCAGTGAGTTTTATGTATTAACTCTCTTATATCTCGTAACATCTATATTATTATGCGTGTTATTGTAACGGATGATGGCATTGGATGTTTGAGTGACAATAGCCACCTCTAAAATTGCGTGTGTCTCCTTCATCTGTATACAATTTTTCTCAGATATTGAATTTAGTCTGAAGGTTCCCTTCCTCTTTGTGGAAATCACTCTCACTGTAGTGAGAAAAAAGTTGCCAAAATCTAGTCAGCACTCTCAAACGATATAAGTCAGATTTAGACATATACCGCCTATGCTTATCCTTGGCTCTTGAATAGGGGTAGTTCAAAATAATCGGAACATGGACATAGCTTCGTTTTATTTCAAATCCTCCTTAAGCTGACACTGTACCAAAAACTTCGTTTAAACGTCTTTTTATGCCTTTTTATAAGTACAATTCAAATCCACAGTCTTGCTATATGACAAAACGTTGACCCGAACGCAGTTTCCTCTTTAAAAAAAGAACCTAACTGTTACACTGCAAAATTGCTATCTGTGGCGACAAAACAGCGTATCAAACTCTATTTCTCCTTATCACTCGACAGTAGAATTAACAGATCCACCATTTTTTGAAGAGATACTAGAGAAAAGTCACAATGTCACCACCGGAATTAGAGCACGGGATCCAAGCATTGGCGGAGTGCTGTTTTACCATCTAAGCTGTGGTGACCCGGTGATAACATAGTTCACTTTCCTCCAGTCGCAACATTATCTCCTGATACTCCACCGGTGGACATCGCATCCAGCTCTACAATGTTTTGGAGAAAAGCCTCTCCTTGCCATGTGACTTAACCATGGAAGGACGATCTATCATTATTTGTAAATATTCCAAGGCACGTAATTCCGCCGTGGTCTAGTGGTAAACGAATAGGACTCGCATTCTAGAGGTTGTGAGTTTAAATACCACCTAGCCTGATGTAAAGACTATCGGCTGTGGAAGGCAACTCGGGAGACCACCCCTGTAAATGTGCTCTCTCCCAAGGACATTGCTCACTCTGGCTGGGCAACAAACTACGCTCGAAATCGAGTATGCCACACAAACAGATGTAATTCCTTGATAAGGGAAGGCCCGATGTTGCTGTTTTATCTCTAGCTGCTACTCTGGTTGGAATAAAATGATAAGTGCTATAAATCACAGTTTGCATCGGCATAATAAGCATAGGAATGATGAGGAAAAAACCGGTTCAGAAATCCATATATAAAAACATTTTTAAACGTGTGCCAAAAACGAATGGGAGAGCCAACGGCATAGGTAAAAGGTACGTCATTGGCTTCCGATTTTCACAGTCGTTGATTTCTGATTTCTTATTTCTTATAGGGTGGAGGGTTTACCTATGTTCAGGTATGGCATGGCTTATGGGCCTCTCAAATATGAAATAGATCTCTATTTACGTAAGATAAAAATCAAAATCGATCGTCACTAAAGTCACTCCATTTCACACGTAAATATATGAACAAATTATCTGTCGTACAAACTGAACGATACCATTCCATATTGATTGGTTGGAGCTTCTTGATTGGGACTCGTCAGAACCTTACACCATCTACAGTTATCGTTGTTAAAAATAAAGCTATTTAAGTAAGGTTACGATTTTCTAACACACAGCAAGAAACAACAGCTGCATACGGACAATACGGACATACGCACGAAGGAACAGAGACAGTCGAAATGAACGAGTTTGCAGGAAAGAGTGATCACTATACATACACTAGGTTGATTGTAATGGCCTCCAATGCTCTAAGGGGAAAAGCCGATCGTTTGTGGTAACACAAATTCTACAACATGCTCTACTATCTGTGGTGACAACACTCCTTAAAGGAGGTGTCTGTATGCCACGTAACACAATCAGGGTTAGTTAGCAGTTTCATTCCTATGTCGGAATCAGAATATTCTCCTCATGGTTGCCCTTTCTCCTTGCATTCTTTTCTTGGTTGAACTTTGACGGCCGTCGCACGCTTTCGCATGTAGGCTTACAAAGCTATACAATATACAGAGTTTTGAGCTGATTTCTAATGCGTCTTGTTATTACAGGGCTGATAGGGTATGGGCTGATTTCCAATCAATAATGCTAACAATGATGGTGCTAAAATTGTTTCTTTTACTTCAATACCGTTCGTGTTCCTATTATGTTTTTCCAGTCTCTCATCTTCAATGATAACAATAAAAATAGTAATAAGAGTGATAAATAACTGTGGGGTAGCAATTTAATTTCCTAAGCCTGATACAAAATGAAATCTTTTTGTGTGCCATGAGCTACAAATTCCCCCTAAAAGTGTATGCGCAAGATAAAGATTAACATATGTTTTCAAACCTCTTATTTATGTTAATTAATGCATACCCACAACAAATGGTCTCTTTTTCAATCTATGCATTACCAAAGAATACACAGCTTTTCTTCCATGCCTTGAGTTTTCGCAAGGACTTATTTTAAACAGTGGACATTCTGCAGGGGCGACGAAAACAATTCAGTGTTCAGTGGTTTAAGGGCACCTCCTTAATTTTTGGTAGAATCACTTTTACCTCTTGTAATGATTTGAAGTATACGGGAACAAATCTTTACAGTAGCTCATGAATGCATGAAATTCCTTAAACTTGAGCTGAGCACGAGCCAGGTTTTAAAACGTGTTCTTCAGAAAGACCTCTTACGTCTATCAGTGTACAATATTTCTTATTATCGAAACAATTTTATAAGAACATGGACGTTGAGATTTTGTCAAAAATTCAGAACAACTTGCAGTTGGGATTGTAAATTAAAATTAAATTATTCATCATTGAAATTATGTGTGTATTCAAAATTAGAAATCAAAATAAACGCAGAATTGAAACAGGTGAAAGTTGTGTCAAAATAGTCGTGTTTCTCATCAAGAAATAACGCCGGTTAGAGAATGGTATCCAGTGGCTTACAATTTGTTGGGTCGGTTTTTTGTAGTCACAGTTAAACAGGCGATGGAAAATGCTTCCAAAAAAAAATTCACTTAGTATCTTAGCGGGGAGGCATTTTACAAGTTAAACTGTACGAAGTTGACCTTCCAACGATGCTAAATATGTTTTCTTGCTAATCTATTCCGTGATCAGCCCTAACTTGCTTAACTTAAAATTAGTTGATATAAAGGATGTGTGGAAAATAATATTAAAAGATCCTACGTTTTGTGTCATTATATTTACGTACCTTTTTCTGTACACGACTTTTTATTTAAGAATGGATTGTTTCATTAAACATGTTTTTATTCTCAGAATAAAATATTTCAGTTTCTCTTCAGTCAAGCTTTCTTTAGCTAAAGACAAAGCGTGTCATAGAGATGAATTAAATTGGCTGGTCGCATGACATAAATATTAATAAACGTTTAAATAATTGTATCTAGTAATCGGGCTTTTCAGCAATACATACAGAAAGGATAAGCCTGAAGCACAATCGAATTTCGTTTTAAGGCAAATATCACGACACTCAACATTTTAGCAAACATCTTTGAGAAAATACAGAAAATCCTAGTAAATCAATACATCGATATCTTGAAGCGATGGTCATGCAAGTACTGTTGTTTTTGCACGTAGTTTCATTTGCTTATGGTGAAGACGTTCGTAGAGCCTTCTTCGTCCTCGAGGATGATCATACAAGTATAAAGATGGGAAAACACGTTCTTCAAGATAAAAGTGTAAGTGACTGCACAAAAGACAAAGAATGTAAGTTCTTCGTTAAACATGCCACAAACGAAACGAGCATTTCTTCCAAATGGAACAAAGTTACAATTCCGGAGAATATTGGAAACAAAGGTACATGGTCCATAATAATCTTTCCTCGTATACGTTCTGTGATGATCCCATTTGAACTAAATTATGTTTGAAGCATCAGTTTCAATTTAAGAGTAGATAAGTAAGATTAAAGCTAAAACGCATAAGTTTGCCTTAAATTGAGAACTTTCTTATATAGTTTTCACAGTTATATAATTTTGTTAAATATAATGACATACTTTTGCTGTTCTCCCAACGTTACTTGATTTGTACTTGTGTAAATCGACTTCATAATGGTTAAAATAGGCAGATTACCAGTTTAAAAACTACAAAGGTTGATGTGCTTGAATTTGTTAAACTTAGCTATAAATCCAGAGACATTTCAAAATATCCCCAAAGTGGATTTAAATGGATTTTCTCTGATCAAGTAAGATGTCTAAAATGAAGAGATTTTTTTATCCATGCATTTAAAACTTTCAGGTAATTACATTGGCAACACAGTTTTAAAATAAGCAGAATTTCTCTGCCATTGTCGGGAAGTTGAGTGTAGAAGGAAGTTGGTGTCTTTCTTTTATTTATGACGAAACGAATCATCCGTTTTAGATTGTTGGTCCATTTTTTATAAATTATTGTTAAGTCTTAAATGTGTCAGTGGCGTAATCACAGGAAAATACTTGTTTATTCATTCATGTTTTGGGCTTTTTAGAGGGTTGGAAAGAAGAAAGGTGTAGCAGAGATCTGTTCACATAAAATAGTGAACAATGAAAGCTATGAAACCGAAGAAAACCAAACACAATGTGGGGGAACAGCTCCTCCGGCGGTTACGCGCGTGTATCTATCTTACATTATCTGATTGGGTAACTGAAGAAAGAATCGTCGCACGAAGGGTATTTGAATGGGGAAGGGGTCAAGGCAGTTGTCTCAGAGAGACACAGAGTCTCACAAGAGCCTCAGCTATTTCACACGGACTTGTGTGACCTTCCGTTATGAAAGCATTTTTGGCTTTAGACATAGTTACATACTTTGCGTACTAGTACAAATTGACCTAAAATTTCGGGATTTAAAATATGAACGTTCCCCTGACCCCTGTTCCAAACTATTGTTAAGTTTTAAACGGAGCACTTTGGAGACTTACATGCCAGACCTCTGAGATGCTAGGTGAAGAGGTCTGGAATACAAATAATACCAGGAATGGACACTTCTTTCACGCGGCAAGTGTCTTGCATGATCTTTCCTACTTTCACCCAAATTTAGTAAAAACGTAACTACAATTTGTTCACAATTGTAGATTCAACCTAAGAAGCACCCTATTACATACGGTTACGGTTTATTTGACTCCTATTGGGGCCAGAAGATTATATTATTATATTTGGAGGGTCTTTTGGGTTAACAGATGACTTGTGTATTCGGAAAGATTCACCATTCGTTGTCCAATCAGAGAGACTAGTTGCAAACATGTAATGCGTAAAACTTTACAAAAGAACAAAAGTAAATACAGAGGCTCTATATATGGTCTGTCCATGTTGTCCATTGAATCCTAACCATACACTAAGAATCCCAAATGTAAGCCCTGGACTTACATTCGGGGGAGGGGGGGGGCTTATATTCGGAAGGATATTTGGTTAATTTATTCGGGTTTTATGGTATGTTATCATGTCGGTTTAACGTAACTCAGTTTGCGGAGCAGACGCTGCGAATGCTTGCGTCCCGGGTTCGAATTAAGGTGACAAGCTTTCCAAAACATTTCTTAAAAATTCTTAAAACAGATTTCTTTCGTCTTAAACATAGGTAAGGTTTTTCAACTTAGATTTCACCTAACATCTTCTTTTGATGATATGATTTCTCTTGGTTACAAACGGTAATAGAAGACGTCATCAAATATCGACATGACTTTGTACTTCACTTTTTATTTTGAAAAAAAGACACTTAAGAGTGTCTAGAGGTGAAACATTGACGTTGTATTAAAGCATCTTTCCTTTGTTAGCACAGGTCTGGAAATTATTCTTGATTATTTCAAACATTTACCAAATCGATAGGCTACTATTGTCATAAAAGGCGAGTTAAACAAAGAATGACGTAATGCTAAATGATTTACTATTTTTAATGTGCTAAGAGCTTTGTTTTGAAATGCTTTCTTTGTAACTTTTTATTATTATAGCAGACTACTTCAAGGTATCCACGATACTCTAAGATACAATTTTAGGGATTAAATGCAATAAAATGTTCAATTCACGTAGTCGATAACACTTGAAGTTATCAATCACCAATAAGTCACAACACATTTGCTCATTTGACTATATTATAATCGGTTCTACGTCTTTCTTTTCCTTCAGAATGTAAATCTCATGTGGACATTATCCCTCTCAGTGAAAAGCTGAAGAGCAGACCAAATGTTTTATGGGATAAAGGACATTAGTATCTGTGAAATCTTACAATAATAGTGATAGTAGATTTCCATTTTTATTGTACCTCAAGGTAGTTTATAAAGTGTTGTGGTATAAATATGATATAGCAGAAGTACACCTCACCTTTTATTATGCCCTTCATTGAAGACCAACAGAGCAAACCAGAGTCCTGCGTATTACACACATACATACATATATACGTAACCATAATTAGGACGATTACCTGAACATACGAGAGTGCCCGATGCATAAATGCAGAACAGTATAGAAAAAGACACTGAAGGAAGAGATTTGGAAATTCGCTACTCCGAGTTTCATTTTATTCACAAATTTGCATGATGATCGTGAATACGCGAAACTCGGAGTAGCGAATTTCCAAATCTCTTCCTTTAGTGTCTCTTTCTTTCTACATACATATATACATACTCGCACATACACACATACACACATACATACATAAACATACACATACACATACACATACATACATAAATGCACATATACATACATACACATATGCATACATACATAAATACATACATACATACGTACATACACATCGACAGACATAC
>JAAAKL020012506.1:0-12993 GCA_010016065.2 Carybdea cf. marsupialis auct. non (Linnaeus, 1758)
TTTTCCTTCCTAATGTGGAGGAAAAGTGATGACATCACAAATCAAACGTTTTGGAAACAGGACAATATGACTCCAGATACCTGAAGACAACCCTAGAAAAGGCTGTTTCCTAAAATACGAAACCTGTTATGTGTATAATGTTTAAGCTAGAGGCGTTCGAATTTAAAAAATCTCTGGTCCAAACTCTGTTACTTTTCCTTGGATCCTAACGTTAGGATCCAGCATCAAATAACAAGGTTTTGTTAGAGCGTTTTAAAACTTTGAAACCTGATATCTCAGTGTGGGGAAAAGGCAAGACTTTTAATTTTGCCCACTGACGTTCTCACTAATAGGGCAACATGAATATTGAGTATTTTTCTGTAATTCAAACATTTTTAAAATCGTGACGTCACACTTTCCCTCCGCATAGAAACCCAGTGAAAATCAATTTAATTTTTTTTTTCATCTATTTTAAATGTAGTGTCGTGTATTCTTACATCCGCCACATTTTAGTCTGTTTTGTGAACAACGTTGATGTACAACAATTTTCAAAAAAAGCCATGCAACCAAATATAGGGTGAAAAGGATAAATTTTAAAACGATATCAAACGAGTGAATGAAAGACATTAGCAAAAAAAAATTTCAAGCCCACATTTAGACTTTTAGGCCACTTACTATTAAATCATCCTCATTGTCACATAATACACAAGTCATTCATGTTTTAGTACGTTTTAGTTATTTCTCGTACTCATTCGTACGTGTTATCATCGTATCGTTTGAACCAATTCCACATAGTGTCCATGGACAAAAAAATTTACAATTTATCTGGTTTAGGGCCATCAACGATGTATATTGCAATTAAAGTACTTCTTCCCGAATTGTCTGTGATTTATCACCTACTAGTTGACTGTCCCGGCACTGCCCGGGAAGCATAGGTCTGTAAATATTGTTGTCTGTATGTGTACGAATGCTGGGGTGACAAACGACAATGTACAGACATTTCTCTATCCTTTTATTCGTTACCCAAGACGGTTCTAATGCAATTTGCATTCAATAGATATATGTACATTGCAACGTGCAGATTACACTTGGAATACGCTCTTGAGACACATCCGGAAAGTCTGGGAATGCACCTTTGACCCACTTTTGGCCTCCAGCGGCCTCTGAGGTCGGTCTCTCAGGCCGTAAACCCACTATGAGCTGCCCTTTGTCCAGAAGATCGTCCATACAAAGTTTTATAATGATAGGCAAAGCGTTGTGGCCGCCTATTCCGCTTACAATCACACACACACATTCTAGCTTATTATATTAGATTAAGCATAGCAAGTTAAGCTTATATTCAACCTTGAGTTTGAACAGCACTCCGACAATGGATTTATGACTAGTGTTGAGGTTCTGTCAAACTTGTAACTGTGCTCCAATATTTCTAGTATCATCAATTGAATTGTTTCTCTGGAGCTGATAGATTCATTAACAATCTTATTGGAATTTTATAGGTAACTGGCAGGTATTCACTTCACTATTTGCAATGATAAAGTCTCGGGCGTACTAGCCTCTCCCCGCCTCCATCACCCCCCCCCCCTGCGCTTCTGTCAAAATTGCCCAGGCCGCATAGGATAAATAAAAACCATCAATGCCATGGAATCATGACATTATAAAGCTCCTGCAGTGTCCCTACATCATTTTTGTTATTTTTTCTAATCGAATTTTGTGACACTAGTGGAAAGGAATCGTACTAAAAGAGCTTTTTAATATCTAAAAGTAACATAGCTTAATCTATGAATCTGTGAAACTGCTCTTAAAATCAAGGTCAGCATAAACAACTACAAATCTACTAAAGAGCGACACTTACAAAACAAAATTTTATCAGGTTTGTTCCATTACTGTCTTAATCCGTTTGCCCTAGCTACAAAAAGTCGTGTACAGCGAACTTTTTATCACCTGCTCAGAAATAGCAGCACGCTTGAATTTAGCAGTCTATTGCTGAGAGCAATCATGCTCTATAGCCAACATTTTAAGTCCCTTGTTAATAACAAATGACCATTTTGAAAGTTCTGAAGGAATAAAATAACGACTGGTTGTCAAAATTATCCTTCATCCTGTTTTCTTGTACCTGTTGGGTCTTTTTACCTGTACTGGAATTGCTCTTTTCTCTAGTTTTCCTAACACCAAGCCATTTCCATAGTTACTGAACTAGGGATGATTCCCTGACACGTTAAACTATGCTCGTGAGATTTTCTACTTTCATTTATTGAGCAGTAATGACCCTGTCCCATTTATACCATTGCCTGCATATCAAGTCGAGTGAACAATAGAAAAAACCGGGGAACTGTGATCGAACTAGAGTCGTTTTATTATATAGAGACAAAACACATAGAGACGTTGTCAAAACTGTGTGGAGCAACTTGTGAGTGTCGAAAAGGAATTATAACACCTTGGTAATACTGAAGTGAAAATTTAGCGTTATTCGCGCATGAGAATTTGCTCTCTAAACGTAGTGCCACATTTTATACCAGGATATTTGTACTTCGTTGTTGGAAGACATGATGCATCAATGTCAATCAGGTAGGGCTTTGGAAATAGGTCTTGCTTTGTAAAATAATAAATGTTAGTTTTGATGATAATTTAGGAATACTTCTAATAAATGTATATCGATGATGGTAACGGAATCGAGATGATAGCGGGATTTCGCTCTTACCATTTGCTAAATATCTATTCAGACACATGTCAAATTGGATAAGGGAATAGTGATAGTGGCGAATGAATTCAGTTTGCAAACATGGCCAGTACTAATAAAATATTTATGTACAACAAGTTCAGATAGAAAATTAGTTAAACGTTGAGAAATTTGAAGAGTTTAAAGTCTGAGTAAATAGTAACATCCATGGGGATTTGATCACCAATTATTGATAGCGTATGTCTCGTAGCATCTACGTCTTCGTTAAGAGGTTCATAGAAACAACTCAAATATTTAATTTCTGCTCAGCTTCAGCTCAGTGTTGTATTATAGCATTTACCACAGTGTACTAGACTACATGGTGTCGGGAACAACATGTAGATATTCGAGGAAAATCCACTCTTAAAAGTTAACTTTGCTTTGCTATGCTTTTGTCAGGAAGGTTGCAAATCAATTTGTAAGGTCAGAGCTAAAATGATAAATTTTAGTTGGTTAAGAAAGTGTACTGAAATTCTACAGGAGAGATTATTTAACTGAAGGGGTTACGATGGCAATGGAAGAAACATTTATCCATTGAATTCAAATGTTTCCAAGAAGCTTGATGTAAGAAATGTAAGTTGTTGTTGTGGTTTCTATCTAGATGGAAGCTCAATTATAATGCTTTATAATACTTCATGTTTGCGATATTTACCTTAACAAATACCCTAATTAAGTGTCCCTATATTATCGCTAAGATAGCTTTATTGTTTGCATGCCGAATTTTGAATGAGTTAAATGACTTTTTCTACATAGAAAATTCCTAGTCAGGGAATTGCAAGTGTTCGAACCAATCTCGTCAGAGAATATTAGTTATGAGAGAACAGGATTATGAACTGAGACGACAAAGTGACTATTGGACAAGATTTTGTAACCTGTACCTAAAGATAGTCAATAACTGAACTTATAAAAATATTCCATATGAATAACAAAAAAATCAGCGTCAAATTAACAAACAGATAAGCCGCCCATAAATGTGAGTCTCCTTGAATCTCTTGCTCCAAACAGAATTATTGCTTTCCTTTGACATAGGAATAGGTTACACAAAGTTTTTAACTTCCAGTGACACAATTTGAGAATTATTGTAATGTAAGGCTTTCTTTCAATGCATTTTGTGTTATATTTCTGTGCTTCTAAGGTGTGAAAATATAAAAAATCAATGCAGGGGAGGTCAGAAAAGTTTAAGATTTTTCAGCTGCTGAAGTTGATGCTATGGAGGCTTTTCTCCATGACATACGCTCTCGGTATAAAAATTGAATTTTAATATAGGTTTTACTCTGCTCTTTTGTACTTGGCAAGCCAGAAGAGCTGCGCTCTCACATTTCTGTCAAGGTACATATCTCACATACATTATTCCATTTTTTGTAGAAACCAGTAAGATTTACTTGATGTTTGATGTTCGTATTCAGAAGCTTCAAAATTTGCCTATCATGTTTCTGTACAAAATTGTAAATAAAATAATGTTTCCATGAGGCAAAATGATGCACTATGACTCGTATGTTTGTTTATGGAGCAAATATGTACACGTGCTGTTATCGACGCTTCTCTTTGCAGAATTTAAAAAATGGTAATCGATTTATGCACTAATCTTACCACACTTTACTTTCTAATAGAACAAGAAAAGACCACCAATTTTGCTGACTTCATTTTTAAGTTAGGATACATACATAACTTTCATGGTTTCCACTCTTTTAAAAAGGGGAAAGTGTAGTTTTAAGAATTTTAAATTTGATAATCTGTTTAAGCAAGTGTTTGAAAGACTAAAGTAGTTGTCTCTTCAAGAGAATGCAGAGTTAAGAATTACTATCGCTTTACCCTATGTAATAAACTGATGTGTATTTATTGACGTCACCTTTGACCACCTCAATTAAGAAAAATCTATCGTAAAGCCCTATTATTGGGGTAAATATCATATTGTTTTGGGAGGACAGGTGACAAGGACTATTTGTCAGAGTACAATCTTTTGCTGCCAAGCTAATACTATAATCTGATATGAAGTGGTCGCAAGAACCAGCGCGCTAGATATGTTTTCTATGACCAAAGTTGAGTAAGTTCCTCTTAGCTACATAGATTAACGTTCTGTTTCTGGGATGTTGTGTTGAATATCTGCGTAAAGTACACACGTTTTAAAAACAAAGCTGCAAATCCTTTACAAGATTTTGATGTAAGTAGAGAAGCAGGCCGCAAATATAATTTAAAAGAGGGGAAAGCCAATATGTCGACATTCGAGGATAACGGTCCGTTTAAGCCAACTATAGACTGATTAACATTTTGTTGGTTTTTATGGGAAACTGCAGTACAGAATAAAGCATGTGACTACAGCATGTGAGTTTGAGTTTAATGTTGCTTAAGAAGTGCAGACGGTTGAAGCCAGTTTAAGAAGCTAAAGAATCTTCACTTAGGATAAAACATTATAAAGTTCTTTGTATGGAAATAAAGTTTTAGGAATACTAAAGATCAAATTGCCGAGATGTGAGACAGATACGTACCGACGCAGGTGCAGATAGGCTTTCCATTTGCAAAGGATCTGGTGGATCCAAACTTGTTTAAATCTACGGTATGTACCCACTTTCTAGCGCTCATGGCTCATGGAAGTGGGCCAGTTTGGATCCTATCTTGTGTCGACACTTAGGATCGGATCTAAACCGAAACGGATAAAATAGAGTTAAAGAAAACAACCAATACAAAGTGAATCGAACCTTATCTCCATTTAGAATTGTATTTCGTTCCAATAATGACATGCTAAGCAAGAACATCTAGCATTCGTATTTCCAGCTTCCACTTGGGAGCAAGTCGTATATTGATAGAAGGAGCCCCCGACTTCGCTTATTCAAACCACACGCACTGTTGTTTGTTTAAGTGGGGCAACCCCTTTGAAACACCCTAGAAAGGAAATTGTTTCTCTGCGGATCCGTGTAAATAGGTTTTATACTTAAGAAAATGACTCCAAACTGTAAAAATAACTCTTAAAAGGTTGTTGTCATACATAAGAAGCGACGAGTTCCTCAACACTTCTGTTGTGTGTGATTTTCCTAGAATGGAATTCCATACCTCACCCTAAAATTAAATCGTTTACGTACAGTAGATTCAAACTTAGGGCAAGCTTAGGAATGAGGATAGGTACAGATATTCATACTCTTGCATGTATGTAAGCTCACCACCAAAGATGTACCAAAGGCAACACTACTGGCAGTTTACGTCATCAAACAAAGCGCGTAGAGTCCTTTAGGCCAATGTATAATACCATGTGATACCTAGGTACTTTGGCCATGTCAGGCTTGACCCTGAAAGTTTCTGAGGCGTAATAGAAGGTCTAACTTTGCTTTGATAATTAGTAACATTTTTAAAGGAATTCAGAATTTCCATTTTATAGGAATGACATTTTGCCTCTTCTCTATTCTATAAGGTTTATTTTTTGTATTTGGCCAGTCAGCAGTAATGTTTTATCCCAGACAGGAACATTGCATGCTCAGCAGCAGATGTTTGAATTCTAAAACCCCGATAAATCTGGCGTCTCGAGGTTTGTTCTTGCTGTTGTTACCGCTTGACAAACACGATTCATTCAATAACGCAGTATAAGCAGAGCCGATTATCAAAATAGACAGATAGATGTTCAAATCGCCATTTTGCACTTGCTTGTATACTTTGTAAAGAAAAGGCTCGACTGCAAAAAGATTTCGATAAGGCAGCATGTCGGATTTCCTCTTGAAGAAAAGTTACATTATCTACCTATCGCCTTCATCTATTATTTACGCAACAGACGGTGGTCTGATGGACATGGTTACAACGATGATCTTGTTTTGACGAAATTTACAATTTTTTCCAAATGCTATAGAAAAGAGAACTACTTGTGTTGTGACTGTTGTGATTCCACGTCAAGATGTTTGCTATATGAAGTAGAAAACCCTCTTCGTCTTGTATAGGGGTGGCTAGATCTAAGATACCCCTAAGTGCGACGTCGTTACAAAGGTCACGGTCAAATAAACAAGGGTGGCATCCACCACGTAAAAAACTGGAGAACTACTGGAGAAGAGTATTATACAGACAAATTTTCTATAAAATTACCGGATTTTCATGTAAAAAGGTTATGTTGCAGGAGATCAGTATAAAAGTCATCTGCGCCGTCTGACGTTAGTGCAGTTTTGGGGTTCAAGACAATGGTGGCCAAAAATTTAAATCAGCGTTATTTAAGCTGATGTCACTAAAGATTCAATCACCTTTTTATGACTCTAGTTGAAACAAACTTACGAGTAGATAACCATCAAACTAAAATCAATGTCAAGGTACCAAAAATTACAGGACTTTATGAAGGTTGGCACCTTATTAACTTTTATCAGGCAATTAATCGTGCCTTTTATGTTACGTGCATCTTACTGCTAGCAGACTTGTGGCTCATCCTACACTTCCGAGGATGGGGGAAAGGACTAAATCCCTCCAATATTAAATAATTATCAAGGAGCTTTACATGAAAGAAAGAATTAAAAAATATCAGTGATGCAAGTGACCCTGAGGAACAGACTACGCATGCGTAGGACACTGAACCTTTGTTTTAGCCGCTGCAGTGAGACCTGCAAAAATCAACGGTAAGGGTAAGAAGCGTCTGGACCCGAGGGACACTATAGAAACAACATCACTGGCTGTTAAGCAGCAGAGGGGGGAGGGGGGCTCAAGATTTTGATGGTGTGCTGATTCTTGACGCTGCTGCTTCTTCATATGGTCAGTGTCTTTTTATTAAACTTTTTTCTTACGCAAATACTCTGAAATGTATAGAAATAATTCAATTTTTAACAATGTATCATAGCATTGCTGAACGAAAGTACTTTAAGAAAATTTTTGGCATTTTATGTGTGTCGCATGACATAATTCAGTGCAAACCGAGACATAGCAGTCACACAATAAATATCAAAGAAATATCAGTATCATTGAAATTGAGCAAAATCATTCTGAACATATCGGCTTCCTGTGTTCCCCTTTGTATTGAACCAACCAATCATGTGTTTTAAAAGCCATGTGCTTGTAGTTTAGCTTTCAGAAAAATTTTGTTGTTATATCATGATCAACATGGCGTCTTTTTTTCTCATTCTAACTATTTTATCATAGAAATACTGATACAGTTGATGTAAAAGAAGACAGTAAAATCTGCCTCTGAAACGGTTGAAGGACAATATCGAAAATGTCCATTGGGAGAAATAACACAGAGACAGGACTTGCCTAGAGTGCGGTCTTCAAGGAGGCAACCATTTTTGGTCAATTTTCCCGTGCAAACTAGCCACCCTGATGGAGCCATCTTGAAATATCCACATCCGAAATATGAAGACTGCGCTCTAGCCCAGTCCCTTCTCTATGACAAAATAACTACAGAGTCTTCTTTCAGTTGACACAGTTGGTTAAATAGAACAATGGCTGCCCTAAGTAACGGATGAATAAGATAAAGAAATCTCTACTCACGTCACCAATATGTATTTAGCCCCTTGTAACACGGGAATTGACAGATCGTACTGTTCCTTATCGATTGCTCTATCACATGAGCACTAAAGCAGAGTGATTGTGATTAATTATCACTACTAGTTACCAGGCTACTTTCTTATCCAAATGAAGGGACAGCTTTGAATATGACGTCATAGATACAGACTTTGTACACAGTAGTGGCATAGTGGTAGAGTGTCAGACTCAGACTCCGGAGGTCGTGAGTTCGAACCGACCCTGAGAGTGCCTGCCACGATCCCGGAGGTGCTGTGCTCTGTCATCTGCTCTCGTGAAGTGGGAAACTATGTTTTGAGAGATAGGGTAGAGAGGGGACTGCAAGCATGAATAGTAAGAATAACATGAATAGCAAGGATGTGCAGATTGTCATCCAAAAAGGAAACGTGGCACGTTCCTAGTAGTGCTTTCAGCCTTAAACAGAGTGAAAAAAATAAAAAATAAAAACAAAACAAATAAAACCCCATAACTTAAGCTGTGAATTGTGTGCAAGCGACCATTTCACAGTTCAAAACTGTGACCTGGACTGGTCAAGAATTCCAAGCAATTGCATTGTGTGGTTGTACTAAAATATTTATGGCCAGGACCATGACTTCGTTGGCAAAATATTAATTTTGATAAGTCAACCTAAGTAAAAGGTACAATTCTTAAATGTATCTGAATATCTGCGGAATTCTCTAAAATCTAACTATGGTCGATTTATTTATAATTTAGCTGAAGTACCACGGAAATGATCTTCGGCGTTTTTGCCCTCCCATTTTGTTTTGGTCTATTTTTCATTTCTGTAGAAAAGACAGAACAGCTGAAATCCTTGAGTTTCACCCGATCCTTAAAAACCCCTCTCTCGAATACGTACCCATGTAAAATTTACTGATAAAATGAAACCCAAACTGTAAAACAGCTACCAACATGGACTTCATCGCATTTCTTGCTCCTTTTATATTGTAAAAAGAACACTTCAAATAGGTCTCATCCGAGGATAAAACGGGGTTAGCTTTAGTTGTTTAGCAACGTCACTCTAGCCAGTATTCTAATCAATAACAGCGGGTAGATTAGGAAGACATCTAGTTTCGTTTTAATGTAATTCGATATTCCATTTCTTTGAAGGTAGATTCTGTTGTACATAAAATATGATAGATTACAAGATTCCATATGATCAGAGTTTTCTCCATGTTAGTAGATTCTCAAGATTCTCTACAAGTGGCTCCATGAACGATCCTCTGAATAATACTGACTTGTCAGTCCATTTACGGTCTTATTTATAGCGAAAAAGACAATGGACTCATAGGGAGCCGTTATTACGTGAACCATAGTTACAAACGATTAACTTTTCTAATAAAATGGTTACCTTTCACAAATTGACCAAGGATGATGGCGGCGAGGACAGGAACTGGCCATCCTACCTCTCAATGCTGTGACTCAGGATCTGTGATATATGATACGCCTCTACCACATCACAGTCCTTACGCTCTGTGGCCGAGTATTGGGCTACTTTTGTTTTACTAAACTACCCCTAGTATTATACATATGCAGGTTTGAATTGTGAAACATGAGCACGGTCTGCTTATCGGTTGTAAAATGTTGTCAAGTACATTTGAAAACTTTGGAAAAAAACAGTCAGCAGCATTATGCCCGTCATTAACATCATCTTTGCTTTGAGTAGCATGTAGAGGAGTAAACTCTGAGCTAGGGAAGATATGACTGACCGTCGTTGTGACCGCCAATAGACCCTATAATACATATGACATGTCAGATTGGCCTACGTGGATACCATATTGCATTGTTGGATGAATACATAAATGACTTGTACGGTTGACCTGCGCAAGGGCCAACGTAACCATGATTATCAGATTAGCTTCCAATCCTCCACCGTTGGCATTGATATTCAGCTCGATATGATTTTGAACTCCAGCTTCTCTGCCAAACACGGAACACGGAATATGGAACACGGAACACGGAACAAGGAACACGGAACACGGAACAAGGAACACGGAACACGGAAGGACTGTTGACCGGAATCTCAGTTATCCTACAGTTCATATTAAGTTACAAAGTATCACCGACAGCAGAGGATTTGAAATTTTACTTTTTTTAAAAGAAACTAGGGAAGTTTTAAACATGTTTGAATCCAAAGCCGTCTCAAGCAATAAAAATTCGAATTAATTAGTAACCCTGAAAAATTTTTATATTTAGCATCTGTTGATGTCCTATGCTGTGTTCGATCAATGGTCTCCCACAAAAAAATACTAGATTAGTACCCTCAAGCAAAATCAACATGGCAGATGTGAACAGTTGCAAATTAACATGCACGTTGCATTGCAAAATAATCATCCTATGGGAAATAGTTTACGACAACCTCTTTGCCATTGAAAGGCAGATGTTCAAAAACGTAGTGTGTTATCACAACCTGCATGTCTCCTTTTCTTTGCCAGTGTTTTACAAATATTGTCAGGCACATGCTTTCCATGGAATTTTAAAGTAGTGAGGAGTCTTGAACTTAGAATGAAGAAAGCACGATCACAACTTCTGCAATTTTGATAGTAGACGTAGGTATACTCTAAAATCAGTTCACGTATCAACACCCATTAAGCAGAGACTGTGGCAACTTTAGCCAATCTAATATGTATTATTTTAACACAAATCGACTGTTTCTGCAACTCACAGTAGCATCAACTATTAAAACATGGGCTCACATCAGTGTAAGTTTTATAACATTACACGCCATGGAATGCGGATCATATTCACTTCCTTAATGAAATATTAGTTGCTCTTTTTGTTGTTTTATTTTGTTTTTATAGTCCCATACGTGTAGGGGATGTGATGTGGTAACGAATCACATGTGCTGAGAGTCGGCATGATGAAGTAAGGTGACCGGTTTCTTTCCCTGCCGCCTATATACTTCCAAGCTAATGCCAAGTATTTTACAGCTGGGTTCTCAGTAGGGGTTTTCAGTTTGATGGCTTAGGGTGGACTCGAACCATAAACCATTACCATGAACCCTTGAATCAGAATCAGAATCAGAATCAGAATCAGAATCAGAATCAGAATCAGAATCAGAAATATCAATTTTAATTCAGTAGTTTAGTAATTTCTGCGGCCATCAAGAAGCGTTATTTTGAAAACAAAAAGCCTTAACGGGATGACCAATACTGAAACTTTGACCAATTTCAGTAGCTGGCAAGTAGATAAGTAGCTTTCTTGCATATTATAGACACTACACGACGCGTTCAACATTTGTGCTAAGTAAATTGTAAACGTCCAATGGAGAGAAAATGCAATTTATTTGCTATATGGTAATCACTAAGCTATAAAAAACTCTACACCATCTTAAATTCAGTAGAGTATCCAGGAAATTCGTAAAGAGGGAGGGCTGATAGGCAAAGAGTGACAGTCCTTAGGTATCGCTTTGTGTGTGTGTGTGTGTATGTTAGGGATACTATCGAAGAAAATTGAACATTTCATTGCTGACAGCGCCAGTTGAGGCTTTTTCCTAACAGCTAACACATCCTGCTATTCTAAGGTTATCCAAATAGGACATCCGATCTTTCCATCATTCCTTGAAGGACGCATAGCACAGTGACCCCCTAAATTCACAATAAGTGGAACTCATAACCATCTTGGTAAACGTATAACATCAGCTCTTGTAGATAATATTGCTACATTCTTCTTCAAAAATAGACAGTCTCCTTTAGCCCATGCTCAAGACGAGGCTACTATTTCATGTGCGAGTGTTTTCGTATTTAAAAGGTTCTCACTTGCTGTGTTAACCAGCGATCATTGAACCTATTCTGGAACTTATTACCCGTGAATATTGATAAATTGTACGCTTCCGCTATGGCTGGAAACTGATATTTGAAGCCAAGAAGTATTTATTACACAACGTGCTGATTATGGGTGATTTTCATACGAATGTCAGCAATTTAAGCTACACAGAGAACATCCTTGGAGCTCAGCTTCATTCTGACGAGGAAGATCATTCCATGTTCCTCAAACCTAATCATACTATTTGATATAAAGTCAGCTACTATACCTCGCTATTAACCCTTTTGGCTTGACAGGGATACAGAGGAGGAGATCCATATTAGAGCAAATCCAGGTAGACGTAACCGGATCAAAGGAGCCACAATTTACCACACTCACTTGACAAGCAGCTCCTTGGGGCAGCTTTGCCAAGTGACTAGAGTATCAAGAGTACGATCCAAAGTTTTGAAACCCGGTCATGCAGTTCTATCATTGAGTAGGATACGTCCTCTCAACGCTGCTAGTAAAATCTTCGACAGCGTCGTGTGTGTCTACTGCACTCTCTAAGCAGTGGATTGCTGAATATCTATAAATAGAAGTCGTGAACTGTAGGGACACTGTCCCTTGTGCTTCATTTTTGAATATGTTAGGCACAGAAAGAGAGTTGTAAGTCAAGTGTACTCATACGAGCCATACATGCTCAGCTCACAATTAAGTAGCCAGCCTCACTTTAAATCTTTCCATCAAGATGGCTGGATTAAGTTACGACCGGGTTACAACTTTACAACAAGTGAAGGTAAATGAGAGTGAGACTCTTAGGTAAATGCGGAGGGAAAGTGTGACGTCACGATTTTAAAATGTTTGAATTATGGAGAAAATACTCAATGTTCAGATAGCCCTGTTAGTGAGAACGTCAATGGGCAAAATTGAGAGTCTTGCCTTTTCCCAACACCGAGATATCAGGCTTCAAAGTATTAAATCTCTCTAGCAAAACCTTGTTACTTGATGCTAGATCCTAACGTTAGGATCAAAGGAAAATTACCAGAGTTTTGACCAGAGGTTTTTTAAATTCGAACGCC